>JAQGBY010001475.1:0-29102 GCA_034698785.1 Mycogona germanica | reverse complement strand
ACGCATATGTGTGATTAAAGAAGTGTTCTTTGATCCGAGCCGGTCTTCTAGTGTATTACTTAGTGAGAGAAGAATAAATTAGGCCCGCAATTTTCGGTACTTTTTCTGCCCGGTCGCCATATTGTTCCCTGCCCTGCAGCAGCAGCTTCGAGTTTTCAACAGATTATTTTGGATAGAGCAATTGACAAAAAAATAATTATCGTTTTAAAAAAAGAATAGTGGATCCACCGATTCGTTTGTCGACGCTGCGTTCGTCACGGGACAGCACTTGTAACTTCACAGGGACGAGGTATATACATGTATATATATATATTTGTGGAGATTCGCGCAAATTTGTTTTTGTGACAAGTTAATGTTTCCTAACGGAAAATTGTTTCCAGGAACAAATCCACACATGAAAAACTTTATTGGTGAGCTATCAAAGTTTTTCGTGGATTCTTCTCTGTCTGTGTTTCGTGGATTCGACCACTATGGAAACTACTACACCCGTTCGCATCTGCCACATCGATTCGATTTTACCCATTCTCGTTTCCTCATCCGGTTACTCGGACTGATTATCGATGGGTTTACGTCCTCGATTCGATTATTCCACGACCGAACCGGTTTAGTATCGATTATCCTCACTCTCTCGTAGTGGCGGACGAGTGGGGTCAATGCAGCAGTTGTTGAAAATCCGAGGTGACGGTGGCATAGTCGCTCACCTCCATCAGTTCTGAGTCGTCGGTCGGCTGACGGCCGGCGCCGCCAGAGGGCGACTCATCGTCGCCAAGTTCGGAACTGGCGCCGCCCGAGCCGCAGCAGCAGGCCGCAGGACCACCTAGCGCCTGTTTGTCGGCTGACAACGGCAGCAGGAAGACGATGGAGAGGGCGATGATGATGTGCCAGACGCTGTGCACGTATTTGTAATTGCTCTCGGTCTCGATGAAGGCGAACAGACACAGGCCGGTGGTGGCTAGCACAGTGCCCGGCAGAAAACTGATGACCCAGGACAGGCGCGACGGGTAACAAGCCCTGGTCTGCTGACACTGCTTGCCCTGAAAGTGAAGACATGAGTACATTATAATCCATTTTCTGATCATTTAATGCCCTCACATAGCGCCTGGACACCAAGAGGGCTACATAAACTCCTGTTGTGATATACACTTCAGTGAATTAAAAAATAATCATAAACAAGAATGCGACTTGGGATGAAGAGTAACAATGACAAGTAAGTCTCGCTCTCACAATTTGTTGAGACCATTAAATTAATTAATTGTTCCATTAATTGTTCCGATAAAGTCCTGAAGATGCAACCCTTAAAGTTGTATCATAGAAAACACACAGCTTGTGTGCTATGCGGGAAAGCCGAACTATTGATATAAAGCTCCCCCTGTTGGTATCCAGTACATAAGACTGTGGTCCTTAGCTCAACTTTCAGTTTTTCTTTCTGTCGATGTTATTCGTGGTTTATGATTTTGAGTGCACCTATTATGATTTTGTCAACCTGGATTCATTTGCAACATTTTCACTGCATATTGAATAATAGTAATAATAAAAAACTTATTTATAATATTAACAATAATTCAATAAAATGTGCAAAAATAATTGTTGTCATCTCTCTTTTCGATTTAAAATCTGATTGCTACTTCTTTATTTTTGGGGGGAAATGTTACGGTTCAATTCGTTTATTTTAATTTTACTTTTCAACTGTTTATCGCAATGACCCAATTTAATTTTTATTAACCTATGAAAATATGGGTATTTTCTGCGAAAATAATTCTTTATAATAACTTGCCAAGAGTGCCCAAAAAAAAACTGAGTGCTCACCCAAGAAGCCATCATGATGAGAATGCCCGTTCCAACCGGCACTACGAACACCCAGAGTCCGGTGCGCTGATATTCAACGCCCAGGGCAATGCCCAGGGCGCCGACCATGTGAAAGATGGAGACAACCTTGGAGGAGAGCTTGGCCATGGCGATCAGCGTCACCCAAAACGACAGGATGGCCGAATAGAAATCGCAGAACTGAAGAACCTCGTACTTCATCAGGCAGAAGGCGAACAAATCTTCGTCGCATGCGTGGTAGAACTGAAAAAGAAAATGTCAAATATATAGAAATCTGAAAGACATTTATCAAGGAATATCAAACCTGAACTCTTACTCTGTAGAACGTGTGTAGAACGTGCTTCTCTATCAATTGACAAGTAATTTTTTTTGTTCCCAATCAACTGTAGTCAACCGCACTACAGGCGTTACATCCCCCTCATGGTGCTTAGGCACTTACACTTGTACTAAAAATATAACTACTAATATTTAAAAGTAGAGATGGTGAATAGTAAATAAGAAATAATTATTATACATGTATAAATACAAAATTGCAAATTATTATCGTAAATAAAAGGCAGTCTATAAATAAATAACAGATAGAATAGAATTGAAAGCTTCACGATACATGTAAATCCATGTAATTCTGTTAGAGTCCAAACCGTATGATTTTTATTAAAGAGAAGCTTTTTAGTTTAATAAGGTTCACGACTAAAAATACATTTAAACTGATTTCTTCCCGTGAGATAAGCGCGTTTGACAAGCAGAAGAGTTTTAAATTGAAGCAAAACGCATTACCGTTGAGAAGAACATGGTGAAACTGTAGACGATGGCCTCGGCATAAAATTTTCGCTTGATGGCCAACACCACGGGCGGGATGAAAAAGATGTTGCTCAGCGTCAGCAGCAGCGTTTTGGTCAGTAGAATGGACTGCGGCGTGGCGTGAGAGCCGTCCGTGCAGCCCCAGCCTCGCCAACCTGAACACATTTTTTTAAATAACAAATAATACAGAAGTCGGATTCCTTTAAAAAATTGGCAAGTCTTTCAACTAACTGACATGTCAACGGCTGTTAAACAAAATATTTCGTGACCACTGCTGTCGCGAGGGTAATGGAGTGACAATGGACGACAAAGATCGCATTCATATATCGTGAATAAAAGTATCCTTGAATATTTGTTCAATAGCAGATGTACCCTCAAAATCCTTTCTAGGTAAGTCTTTACTGGAACAAGTTTATGGTGGATCTAAAATTTACCTCCAAGACATCGGCAAGTGGAAAAGAAAAACTGTCCTCGATGATTTTCTTCGCAGACTCCGTGATTGCCGCAGGGCGTTCCTTCGAACAGACACGGCTGAACCCGGAAATTAATGTACACCATCAACATGTCAAAATGGCACGGAAACTCGGTAGAATTTCTGCAAAGAAAAAGTAGCATTAACAAAAAACAAGAACGAACATCAAATATTTTACGTCAGTGTTCCATTTCAAACTTAATCAAATTGGGAAGAACAAATCATTCACTAGACGATCCAAGCAGATTAATGAATATAAGATCTTTGATAATTTCTAAAAAAGGTTACGGTTTTTTTCAAGCCAACGAACTGAAAGGTCTAGAAGCAGCTACTCATAGGACAACTTTCTGGAAAACGTGTGATGAATTCGTGGGAGATTCGCGCCATAATCTCCCGCCTTTTCGGTTCAATCAATCACAGCACCTGAATCGAAATTTGTTATTAAAATGAGTTGCCATTTTCGTGGATCTTACTCGGCAAGCGGCAGGCTGGTGTTGGCCGCGTAGCACCTGGTCTCGAAGCTGATGAACCACTGACCGGGTCGGGGGAAGGGAAAATATTTGGCGGCCTCCTCGGTGCTCGTCTGTCCGGTCGACATCTGCATCGACAGCTGGGAGTTGCACAGAATCGAGCGACCGGCGTAGGTGGGTGGCTGACCGTGACTGATGCAGACGTGGATGACGGCCACCTGATCCAACATGTTCTGAAATGAGACGCAACATCCACTAATTCAATTTCGACAAGGTGGACCTGAAATTTTTGATTATAAATAATTTCTAGAATCATGTTTCGGACTTGACAACAATCATACCACGGGCGGCTCCACCAGCCGTGTTTGAATTTGCAGCGTTCCTCCAATGTCCACAAAAGGCAGCAACTCCATCTTCAAGACCACCGGAAAAGCATCGGACACGCCTAGCAGAGAGGTGTAGCGATCTTTCCCCTTGAAATTAAATACACGCAATTGTTATGATAACGTAACGATCGATATTCCATTTATCGCCTGTGGGTGGCGAAGATGCGAGTCCCGCTAATGTGAATTTACCTGTAGCAAGAACGAGTCTGTGAAATCTTGCGCATGCTTGATGCGAGCCATCGATATCATAGGCAGACACTCTTGCTCGGCAGACGCCGCCTCCGGTTCCTCCAGATAGGCCGTGGCGCCATCCAGAGGACCAGCGCTGCGAACGGTGGTGGTGGTGGTCGTGGTGGTGGCGCCCCCAGCGGCAGTCGAGCCGTTCACACCGACCACGTGCGATGAGCCGTTGACACCTGGCCCCACCCCGGCCAGCGCGTCCCGCCAATCCTGGCTCACGCTGCGATTGCTATGACGACTGCCCAGCGCCGAACCGACAGCAGAGGGAGCGACGGTCGGCGTGAAGGTGGTGGTGCTGGCTTGGTCGGGTTCGGCGTCTGTGGTGTTGATGGGACCGGGAGGAAGTGAGGAGGGCGAGGCTGAGGCGGCCAGCGAGGAGGATAGGGTGGCCGAGTCCGTGCTGACCGCTTCCTGAAACAGGCCGGACCCCCAAACGTACACGCACTCTGCAAAAGCAAAACAAAATTTAATCTCTAAAAAATTGGAAAAACGCTTTGCAGAGGGCGCACCGTCTGTGAGGCAAATGAGGCGTGAACGCCAACCACCTGGACGACCCCTCTAAAAAATATTTACCTTTCATGTTGACGGCGATGGTGAAGGAGATCTCATTGTTGGCGGCCACCAGCAGATAATAGTAGGTCTGGGTGCGCGGCTGCGGCTGCGTGAAGAGAAAGACGCCGCCGGACGAGATGTTGACGTCGGCCGGGAAGGGCAACGAGTCGGCCTGCAGTCCGAAGCCCTGCGCGCAGGAGTCCACGTCCTCGTTGCCGATGCCCAACGATGTCCGCACCGTGCAATTGGTGATGGACACCTCCAGCAACCAGATGTTCTCCGGCACGAAGATTCTGTGATGAAGTGAGACATGTAAACCATAAAATGATCGGGAAAAATTCAAGTCAAAACAAAGATTAAAACAGCGACTGAAAATCAATAAACTCCATGCAGTATATGATGTTGCCAAAGAGAGGACGCACTCCAGGGCCACAAATCCGCGCTTCGAAAATGTGGACAACTGCATCGGTTCATGTGTAGATTTGTTCATGTAATCATATGTTACCATAAGCATTTTTTTGCTGTCTTATTCTACTTATTTTTCAGTGCATTAGCTCATCTTTTTCATGTGGGCGATCTCGAAGGCACTCAGCGCTTTTTTAAGCGACACATTAATAATGCAAGACAACCCATCAAGAAGTGGATGAGAAATGTCTAGAAAATGCTGAAACACGCACTTAAAAAACGTGTACTGGGAGGATGAGTCCACCGATGTTGGAACGTGTGGGGTGAGCAGCATGACGTCAGGATTCTGACTCCACGAGGCGATGGAACCCAGACTGTAACGACATTTGTGGCTCAGGCCCTGTAAAAAGGAAATGGATGGAGGAAAAAATTTCAAAACAATCCCGTTAGTCAATATCGAAAATCAGACTCTACCGCATTCTGCACTGACAAGCCAGGCACACATGAATCGTACGTATCATACGGATTCCGTGTGTCTGCGAAACATATGTGGTATCCCGATGACTTCCAGATGTCGGTTCAACATGTTCGGAAACGCACCTCCGGTACTTGCACTCATATATTTCATGTTCGTATCGACACAACCGATAGCGGTATGAATTTTGGCGGAACAATCCACATATACAAGTATGTTCCGGACTCGATTTCAGATAATAAACCGATAATAAACCGTGTTTCGCATCTGTGCGCTTTGTGGGTCAGCCCTAACAACTAATGAAAATTAAAGGAAATCGATTTTTACCAGTAATTACTTTTATTGAGACTATGTTATCTGATTTAGAAGGCGCGTTTCTTTTAAAAACTGTTTGTTTGGTTCACCAGCGAAAATGGATAAAAAAAAATCCAAACCACCCCACACAAAGTAAACATGAACAAGTCGGTGTTTGGTTATCGGAGGAGCCGCTATACGTGCGCTTCATACACATCGCTCGTCTTTTTCAATTTGAAACGATCACTTAGGGATTGACAGGGGATTCAGAGTCTCCCCCGCCGTATCCCGGGCATTAAGACGCGACACTTAAAAGGATTTCAAATTCGATTGCCAAACTGGATAGAAGGCTGGGAACAAACCTGGTGAAGGTAAAACAAAAAAGAAAAATGTGGACACTATAGACTTCACCGACAGCCACAAAAACCGCCATTCAATCTTAAGTTGTTTTGGAGTTAATAGCCGTCAGTCCATAATCCCAAAGAAAGAAAACTTACATTTTACTCAAAAACACTGTTTCTAAGTACAGGGCGCACCACTATTGTGTCAGTAAATTGTGTTACCTTAGTGAAAATAAGTGCCTTCAATTCTTGAAGTTTTAGGCACTAGGTCTTGGTCAAGGAAGAAATAAAATATCCTCACAACAGCGTGTGTTGATAATCACTATATTAAAAAATACCTGCTGTCCGATGTCGAAGTTCCAATCGGGAATGTAGGCGACAGCGAACCAGCTTCCGGGTGTCGGGTTGAAGGCGTGGAAGACGAGGGCGTCGTGGGACTGGTACTTGGTCACCGTCCGCACCACGTACTGTTGGTCAATGTCCACCAGGACCCGATCCGGAAAGGTGGCGTTGTACGGGTTGACCACCGGGTAGGTTCCCGCCTGGATGTGTCTGCGACAGAGAACGAAAAAAAAAGATTCTTGAATTGGTTAACTGTTTTAAAAATCGAACCCGAAACCGTCGGACCACACAAGACTTTCTCTCAACCGACGAGTCATACAAAAGTTCGGTTAATACGTATTTTTTTTTCGAATAATACGTCGCACATGGCGGATGTTGGTGGTGGAGGAGAGGTCATGTAACAAGAACCACCGAAACAATAAGCTCGGTTGTAACAGAAGCTGTGGGAGGGAAAAAAGCGATACAGACAAACACACTAGTCGAGGCTCTGAAATACGAGTCAGACACTGGACACTGTGACGACATCAACCGGAAAGTGAGTGGAATGACACAACCAGAGAGGAATCGCGGTGTCACCACCAAACCCAAAAAAAAGGACAAAGGACGAGAGCGATAAGGAATCTAAAGGAAAGTCTTGAGGTACGTACACTAAGTAAACGACAACGACCGAGAACGTTCTGACAAAAACAAAAGAAAATATATGTGGGTATCAGAGCTAAACAAATATAAAAACATTGGTAAGTGAAAGGTTTATTCATTGCTGAGCATGAGCCTGCTTGAGAGATCTCAAGTGTCATTGAAGTTTTGGGAAAGCGGGCTTTCGAGATCGCAGACTATCTTTAAATTCAGATCACGTTTAAGACTGCTCTTAAAAGTACAACGCGACCTCTTCAGCACATTCGAAATCGTTAACACAATTAAGTTTAATCGAGTTTATAATACTAGCGCCATCTGCCGATCTGTCGTTAAAACACGTCGAAATACTCTCTTAAAACACTCTCGTTACACAATGATACTTGAGCTCATTTATGATAGGTGAATCTGAATTCGAGATTGAACAATAATATCTTGCCATGCCGACTTTGTTCAGTGTTTAAACGCACCCTGCTCAAGCAAGCTTGGAACAAGTATGTTTGGCACGTGCAACTAGAGCATAATTTGGTTATTTTCTTCGATAAAAGTAGTTTTGTTTCACGTGCCAAGCATACTTGATCCAAGCGTGATTGAGCAGGGTGCGTTTATACACTGAACAAAGTCAGTATGACAAGATATTATTGTTCAATCTCGAATACTGATTCACCCATCATAGTGTAAGATGAGTGTTTTACGAAAGCATTTCTACGAGTTTTATCAATAGATCGGCAGATGACGCTAGTATTATAAACTCGATTAAACTCAATTGCGTTTACAATTTCGAATGTGCGCAATAGGTTGCGTTGTACTTTTCAGAACATTCGGGCACTTGATCTGAACTTGAAGATAAATCCTGCGATATCGAAAGCCCATTTTCCCAAAATTTCAATGACAATTTAGATTTCTCAAGCATACTCAAGAGGTTATACGTGTGACAGGGCCTTAACAGTTTGTATATCACTACTAAAAAAAACACGTTGAAAGTTTTATTCATGACCGAGTAAATCTCTGAAATCTCCGAAATACCGCAGAACAAGACCGGAAACCTAACGTCACCGGAAATTAGAATGACCATGTTGAACGTACAGAACTTCCTTGTTGGAGAGGCCATGCTTCAGAAAGCCGCACACAAATGATGCGTTGCATTTTTTGTTCCACCGAACATGACACTACAGGTCGTGGCGCCGAAACAGATACTTAAGATTACATTCTCACAGAAAAGGAAGTCTCGCTTGACTGAAGGAGACAAGGGAATTGCAGACATTGTGGCAGACGAAACGGAATTCACAGCCAGACTATAAACCAGAATACATGCACTCCAACAAGGAATAGAAAAAAATCGCTGGAAAGAAAAACATTGCTACAAATCAACACGTATTTTGACAGAATCCGTCATAGCGTCTCACACACCCATCCCCATCGTGACCTCAATAAGGACAAACCCCATCCTATCCACCCCCTCCTCGCCCCATCCATCAGCGAACAAACCTTTCCGGGCTCGAACCAGCTACCTTCTGATCAGACGCTCCTACCCCCTAAACCAAATATTCACCAAAAGTGGCGACGATGGCAAAAGCAAGGTAATTTGGGGGAGCTTCAGTAGGTGAGCTTCTCTGCTTAACACGCCTGCTTTGTGTGTTTCTGAATACGCCGACCTTCGGGGTGCGAATCGCAGCTATCATTCTCTCCCAATTCTCTAGTAGCGGTGAAAATAAATATACTAGTAAAAAGCAAGTTTTAATTGACGTCTTGACCCAAAGACACAACATTTCTGCTGCTTCCGGTCATCCGGTGAGATCATATCCAGATCGGAAAGAGGTCATTATGGATGACTGATTTCCACCTTTGTTAGCAAAAATAAGATCCTCGCGAGGTACCAACTGTTTCGCCACTAGGTGCGTCCTCCTCAGTTCCTGTCAAGAGGGTCTGGTACCACGAATACGTACCTGCGGAACCGAAATAACCTTGCACGTAGACGTGCGTCCCCGAACTTCGCCAACTGCGGATGTCCCCCCTCAGCGGAAGAAAAAGGCGGCAGTAGCGGAGGAGGTGGTGGGGTGAGGTGGGAGGAGAGGGGGGTGCGTACACCAGAGGCGACGGAAATGCTATTTGCTGTGTGTCGCCGTGGCGCCGCCACTTTACAGCCGGCAATAAACTAGTGAATTGCTTTCGACATTTGCCACGTTCAGAAATCGCATCACCAAGCGCGTGGCCTCGCGCGGACTCAATGAGGGGACTCGGGTGCAAGATGAGGATTGAGGGAAGGGCGACGTCTACACTGGAATGCAGGTGTATCCTCCGGAGACCGACCACCACCACCACCACGCAATCAGAATCAGACTAGGGATGTGCATGTGTGTCAGATAATGCGAGCGACAAAAGACACGGACGACTTTCAGATTCCGTCAAAGGAGTTCACGACGCAACCACTCGGTCAAACTTTAGAAGAACTCTTCTTGGGGGGAAAACAAATAAAAAAGGATTGGATAAATAAAGACGAGGTGGATTTGTCTGTTTTCGTCATTTAAACGAGCTCTCTTTATCTGACCGATTTGGACGAGAGATGGGCCACAGACTTTTCGCAAGAGGGGTTCCAACCAGTTCAGGTCAAGACGGTCATTTCCGCTAATACCTGATATAAGTAGCAGATCTCATTCAAATTTCCCAATGCGACTGTCGTTAAATCCAACACCGAGCACGAAACAAAATAGTTCCTCGTCAAAATGATGGAACACAATTATTCGGTAATCTAATCGCCTTTTTGCTGCGATCGCCGTCGTATGTGTTTACATGATGGCTAACTACGTCAGTGAGATTGCGGCGGTATCCCGAAACGAGGATAATGCTCCACGACATTCCATTAAAATTTTAATTCAGACAAGACTGCGCCGAAAGTCGGTCCCAATTGCAAAATGTCGACTGGCTGCCATCTGGTGATACGGCTCGGTGTCCGTCGGAGTTGGTTCCCAGGCGGAAAGGAGTTGTCAAGGGAGAGTCGGATCACGATTCGCCCACCGCGGGCGAAACAGGGCGGGTTGCCGGCAGTCGCCACCAGGTGGCGCCCATTTTATCCCCTCTCTTCTCTCTCTTCAGTCCAATGGGTGTCTCGTAGACGAGTGCCGGGGGAGCGATCGTAAAACCAGCGGCTGGGGGAACACAAAACACCCGCATTGCACTCGAGATGCGACGCGCGCAGACGTTGGGCTGCCGAAGCTAAATCTTCCAGAGACCATTCACACACACACTAACAGGATCCGAATTTTTTTTAAATCACAAATACTGTGTTTCACACGCCAACATATACCCAGGTGTCACACGGTTAGCGCGCTGGACTAAAACGTCCGTGATCGCGGGTTCGATTCTCGGACGACACCACTTGAGATTTTCGGGAGAAAGAAATTCCTGCGCGCGTCTATACGACCTACTTTGGAAATGGACCCTTGTCCGTACGATGTCAGGTTCACGTTAAAGACCCCAACCTAAAAAGCAAACCAAGACTAGGCAAAATTAATCCCATCCCCTGTATGGCTTTTTATGCCTCCTTAACAAACAGGTCAAACGTCAAACTAACGATTGCCAGAACCATCGATTATTCTTTCATCTGCTGTGACTGACACGAGATAACAGATTCCCTAGAAGGCCACCAGAGGGCACCAACCAATGTCGGACACACAGACCTCACACTGTTGACGTGCGGTCCCAGGAGGATGACTACCTGAAGAAATCGAAATCGGTAGATTGGTCCCAGACATCGTTTCGAGACCAAGTGTGTGCTCTCAAGTGCCTGTAATGTGAAAGGCGGAGGGCGCACCGACAAAAGAC
This sequence comes from Mycogona germanica, assembly GCA_034698785.1. Lineage (NCBI taxonomy): Eukaryota > Metazoa > Arthropoda > Diplopoda > Chordeumatida > Chordeumatidae > Mycogona > Mycogona germanica. The sequence goes on along the minus strand of JAQGBY010001475.1, from coordinate 18,045 downwards.
AGACGAGCCCACATTCAACTCCCGCCCAACGAATCAGCCAGTGTGAAGGACGAATCAAGGTGGCTTTAATTTTGTCACAACTTTGCAAAATCATTTTCTGCGGATACTGGATCTTCCCTACTGATGTTCATCCGAACATAGACGTTCGTTTGAATATCAAATATTAAAATAACTTTTATTGTCCCATTAACAATCTCACTAGCAATATTTGATCCGGTAATGGATTCTAGAAAAAAACAAGTCTTAATTTCCAGACGCCCACTTTGGAATTTAAAAGAAATTCACCGCAACCTAACAACGACTAGTTGTTGCCTCCATTGCATTATGGCGTTAATGCTTCAGCGCCACCTGCAGGGCGATTCCCCGCACTTTTCTGCTCGAGCGCCGTCTAGCGATCGTCTCTGTAAAAATACTTCCACACCACAATTTCAGTGATTTGCCGATTGGCGGCGACAGTTGGTCAACGTCATGGAAAGACTTCACTTAACGTTAGCACCACCTGGCGCGAAATACAATCGAAAATATTAAGTAGTCATGTGCCTTTGCAGTTTGGCATTTATTATAATTTTTTAGAACTGAAAATTGTTTCGTTGGATCGAAAATTTGATTCAGAAAGCATGGATCATATCGCGATGGTGGATTATCGCAAAGTGTGGCGAATAGTGCTACTGGTCAGGACACATGCGTGCGGCACAGCAGTAATGATGTATACAGAAAATATTGGCGTTGGCCCAGTAGTGGATGAGGGGGAAAGTACGGAATGGGCGAAGTTCAATGTTGAATGGCTCGTCAGATCCTTCTGAGACCCGGGACCGGAATGTAAATTTTCGAGTAATTTTGTGGGGTTCAGATCTGGCGTCACTTTTTAATTGAGCAATTAATGCCGCTGTTGGCAAGACATCAAGTCGTTTTCCACCTCTGACGGTCTCTTAAAAGTATCCAACCAAGTGCTGACCCCTGCAATATTTTCAAGCTTAATCTTCAACACTTTCAGGCCCCATCAAATCAATCCACTTGATACACACATCATTTTCCTTTCTAGTATCCCGGCTGGCAGAGAGGAGTCCGGTTTGATGTGCTCCAGGACAGCTTCGCTGGAGAGTTGGCAGATCTATCTCATGAGCATTTAGTAGAGGCATTCGGTCTTAGAAGGATAAAATATCATTCAGGAAAAAATCCGTGGCCACGCCCTTGAATATTTATGACTACTAGGGGCGGTGGTGGCTGAGGGATCTGTGCTTTCGACAGTTATACAGAGGGGCCCTCAGCCAGATGCAGCGACTGATCAGTACTAGCTAAACAGATGCCAAACCACGCGATGGGTCAACTAGACCATGAAATCTCTTAAGAATCAGTAACAGACAACCAACGTAAAAACGCAATTAAATAATGTCATTTCCAGAAGAAAATTGATTGAAACTTACAAAAGAAATTCCTAGAGGGCGCGCTACGATGCGATCGCTAAGGGGTTTCGGAACACACCTATGTTTGGAAGTTACAATATTTGGGGGTCGTCATTAACGTTAGGAAAACAATCGCATATGATTGTTCCGTGATGGGAATCGCCACTGTTAGGAATCCTGTATTCAAGATCGCAGACCCAATTATATCTGGTAGTTACATTGGACTAAGATCGCAGGTTCACTGGAGGAGCAGAACAACTGAACTGTCCGCAGACACGCGATGGTGTTTTAGCGAATTTTCGGTTTTCTGAATCAAGCCGACGTCAACACAACTGCAAAGTGAGCGTGGGCACGTAATTGAGAGATTATTTATAGAAGGAAACGATGATTACAAAATCCATACACAGTGTCTAACCTCGCGAGACCCAAGAAGTCCACTCCGGAATGTTCTGGATATATATTCCGGGATACAAATAAACAGATAATTCAAGTAAATAGGCGTTGTCAGGCAAAATCAGAACCGAAGTGACCGATTCCTTAATGTTCTGCAAATCTGCCACACTCACGCCGTCAAAATTGCTTTGTTTGCCCGCAGCGCCGCATTGCACAAGACCAGCAAGTTGTGGAGTTGCTGTTTCTTCCACATCGGTTCGCTTTCCATATACTCATGTGTGAAAACGGGGTTCTCAGGCGGTTATAGATAATCCCATTGGACTTACCAGGTAAGGATCTCTAGGGCACACACCCAGTGGGTGGATTTTTAACAACGGAAATTAACTGACGAGAGCGCCACCTGAAGTCCCTCATGCTAAATCATTGCACGAAAGTTCCAGTTTCTGGAGCGGTACCACGGGATCGAAACAATCGAGAGCCCTAGCCGGGAATCGAACCCGGGACCGCCGAACCAGTCAGTCGCAATACCGACTGGGCTACAACAAATCGTACACCATGGAACATGTTCATGGCCAACTCAACGAATGTCTGAGCTAACATCTTAAACAACATGACCCTCCCCCATGGAAGAGTAAACAGCGGCAACAATTGCAACAATCACAATCGTCGCCACCATTTTACGGTGCAATCAGCCCATAGGGGAGCAGATTTGCCGTTGCTTTTCAAGTGATACGAGTCACCAAATGGTATTTTTTAAATAATCTAACCGCAAACGATTACGTCCAAGACAGTGGAAGACCACACAATCGAAAAACTCATTTCTCCAGCTAGATGCTCGACTCGCTCTAACGAAGCGGGAACACGTCGTTGAAAAAATTACGAGATACTTAAAAGGACAAAATGCGGACAGTGCCCAAAAAAATAAAAAATAAATGTACTGTGAGAAAACAAACTGCCATTTCGAACAAATGGATTTTCTATGGACTCGATGAGATAAGACAGACATTAAGAAAATTGCAACTGTTAAGACAAAGAACTTGTATGGATTACTGGATTTCTACGGTTTCTGAAAAAATATGAGATTTTGTTTTTAGCATCGCGGACTCAAGGAACAACAATAAAAATGCGCATAAAATCGCCAGACTTGTTTCATGGAGTCTTCAATTTTAACGGACACAAGTCCTGCACTCAATCCTCCTTGAGACGTTTCTACTTCTGTATCCGAATACGTGCGCTGGCAGATGCAATTACAGCTCATTAGAAATTTTGTAATTATAGACTGCATTCATACACGTTTACCCGATAAGTCAGGCAATAACGCAGACAATAGTCTGAGTTTTAATTACCACCTAATCATGGCAATGGTTGTATGCAATTTGGCGGGGCGGCCGTCTTCAGTGGGACTGAAGTGCTTTCTTGCGGTTTAGACGTCTGAAATTTCAAAAGTGCCGAACCACAAAGCCCACCCTCACTAATGTGTCATTTAAACTGGATGATTTTGGTCGCATGCGAGGCGATCTTCTCCGGTCGCGTTAGCTTACATTGCAAGAAACTGTTTACGATGAGGGATTGCTCCCCATAAAATACCTCTTGGTTTTAACGCGACCCGGAGTAGATCGCCAAAATGAATTTTTGTTCTGTTGATCGTCAAGAAAAACTATAAAGTTCACAAAACTATCGTGAATTTCTTTAATCAATAGTTACTAAGATGTTTAAGTGACCATTCATATAAGTTTCTTTAGAAAAAACATTGCCCAAGGAGGTCTTGAACCCAATACCATTTAGACCCCAACCCGTTACCTTAACCATTCAACCACCTGCGCGCCAATGCTGAAAGTGGAAATATTTGGGAACAAAACAAATATGATTATTTGACCTAGTCACGTGACAAACCGCCATGCCGCCAGTATACGTCCACCAGAGGTGGACCACCCTCAAGGGTGGACTTTTTTTAGGGCGGGATTCTGGAGCTATATAATTAAGTCACCTGTAAATGAGAATGTAGTTCGTTACATACAAGTTAACAATTTTGGTGCCCGAAAGCAAAACACTCCGTTTTCGCTCCAGCCGTGGACACAGGTCATCTCGCAGCAGTCAAGTCTTGATTGTCGTTACTGGGTCGTATAACCAAAGCGCCTTCTGGTGTCATTACCCGCCGTCCTCCGGCCTATGCGGTCATTCGAACACAGGACCACGATCCGGATAGCGCTACAACCCTTTATGGCCGCCTTTGACTGGACATTCTACCGGACGACGATTCAACTTCGAAACAGGACCTCTGGACAGAGATCCTCGGTTGGGCCTTTCTCATGGACACAGGCCAGCTGCAGAGATTCGATAACAGACATAACCCGTTTAACAGAGTTTACTCGCGTCAACAGAGTTTCCCTAGAGTTTGTAGACAGTGGAATGGCCTGACAGAGCCTCAAATGCAGAGCCTTTTTAAATAAATCCATTTCAGTTCCCAACTGATCTTTTGACCCCAGCCATAGTCCCCCTCTTGTGGAGACTGCTTGCGGGTAAAATTTGTAATTGTAATTTATGTATATGTACGAGCTCGAATATAAGGGAGGTTAGTCAACCACTTGGTAGAATTGAAATATATTTGGTCCAACTGTGATCCATATGAGTTAGGAATCAGTCAGGATTAACGTCATATTAACCTGAAACTAACGATTGAGGCAGATAGAATAAATTGTGTGGAAACACTATTCGGAAGGAATCGTATAGTGGCAGTTCCTTGAAAGGGAAAGAATAGATAACCAAATTAAAAAAAGTATCTCAATTGTTCCTTGTTGGCCCACTGGAGAGTTGTGGGTCGTGGGGATGAAAAGAAAGGATGTCCGAGTCGGGGGAAAATAATAAGAAAATTTCAAATAACGATAATGACGTGTACAAGAGAGTGCCCATATGTCCCCAACCAAATGATCCAGCCTATGAAGAGTGCAGAATAAGAACGTCATGTTAGCAACGTCGGTCGTCATTGGCCGTTCAACGCCGAGCGATAATTTCCTTCATGGGGTCGTTATTGGTCGCCGCCATTTCCTGCTCGTGAAAGACGATGCGCGTTCAGACACACGTTCGGGTGCCGGCTTGGGACACCCCCACCCCTCTCTCTCTATCTCTCTCTCTCTCTAAACGAGCCCCAGGCGCCCCCATGAAACTCGGACAAACAGAAATTCCGTCGTCGTTTACTCTTTATCTCTTTCTCTTATTGGTAACCAATCAGCGAAATAACTAGGAGGAGAAGACGAAGAAAAAATTGTCTCCGCTAACGGCGCAACCCCTACATCTACAGGCCCATTTCGACATTATCACAGCGAAAGTGAGGAAGTTGTGTATGACCTTTGCTAATCTCTATAATCCTGAGACCACATGTGCAACGTAGGCGGTTGTTGGCCGCTAATCGATGCCGTATCGGCCGCATTGAGCGTCCAGAGAATTACGAATTTTAAACATCCAAGGTATTTTTCAACAAACATGAGGAGAAGCTGTTCACTGTTCACTGCCTGATTTCTTCCATATTGGCGAATTTTGAAGTTGGGTCTAAAAGTATCGGAGAGTCAATTAAATATTCAGTCTGCTTGGATCGGTTATTGTCGGGTTAGTTTGGATTGGAACGACAAATCTATTTCGCTTGTGATTTAACAGGAGTGCCTGGCTTCTATCTTCAAGGCACGATTCATTTGATATATTTAATATTATAGTTCAACAATTTTAACTTGTTATTTTAAATGTTCAATTGAAAGAAGTTTGACGTAAAATCAATCAAATCATAAAATTCAAAATCCTAAAACTTAAAAATGTAATGGATAATAAAATAATAATTGGATGAGTGGTTTTGAATCGAAAATCACCATCAGTGCATAATACAAAAAAAAAACATTTTTGAGCACTTCAATGACACATGTAATTGAAACGTTCAATCAGTTTTGAAACATAATTAATTTGTTTATCATGTTGTTGCAAGTAAACATCACGGGTGCATGAAAAATGGTCCGCCGAGTCCTCTGAGGACAAGTATAAAATATAACAATAAGGACCAGGATAATGTTTCCTTCAATTACAGCATAAATAAAAATGGCATCTCTCTTTAGCAAATGATTTTCAGTCCTCGTCTACAACAACCAAAGGGGGTTGTTTGGTGTTGAACGGAAAGGAGGCGACGATGCAATGGCAAAACGCTGATGTTTCAGCCAGCAGCAGCAGCATCGTTCAATAAAAACCAGCTTTACGCTAACCTTTTTGCCAATGGACATCATTTCGAGTTATCAAACATCTGGAGTGTCTCAATGTGACACCAACCACCACCTCCTCCTCCCCGTCTTCCACTCTGTAGATCGCTAGCTTTTTCCCCAAGAGGAAAATGATGCCGGCCAAATCGATACATCTTGGCGAAGGATATTTGATTTTTACAACCGGTAGGGGGCGGCCCCGGCGCATAGGAATTGTAAAGTGGAGCTCAATTGATCGGTTACGTTTTCGCGAAGATACAGTTGCCAATTTCGTATATGCCATTGATTCTTCGGCGATACAGGGTGCTATATACAAGTTATCCCAACAACTTATTTGTTACGGAAGTAAACCAGACTGAACTCTCACGTTCCGAAGGAAGGTGGGCGGTGAAATTTCTCTCGCTCGAAATATTCCGGAGGTCCCACTGACGAGAATTGAACTCAGGATTTCGGTTCGGCCAGGATCTAACCACTACACCAAACGGTACCTTTTAACTTAGACTAGAACTTCTACATCTGAAGACGAAGATAAAGACTGAGAAAGAGTTGTCTCGTCTTGAGCGTCAAATTCGGTCAGGGCGTTCACAAAGACGTTCGCATCTTTCTTACAAGAGAACACAGCTCGCAACGCCTGGAGACAATGGCGACCGCCATCGCCACAACGCCCACGCAACAACAATTCGCGAGTTGGGGGGGGAGGTTTTTCTGCCGCCCGATTCAGAGCCCATCTAAAGACAGGAAGCGAAGTAAAGCGGAAAACCGATTCTCCTCCACGTAAATATACATGTATACGCACTGTACATGTGTCTTCGCGCCATTCACGTTGCATCCACCTGAGTCCTGAATCTACCCACACAAATTTCGTTCTTCAACCGCTTTCCAACAAATCCCATCCACTTACCATAAAAGTTCACTAAAAAAGTCGACTATGGTTTTCATTAAAAATCGTTTCGCACCGTGAATTATCCATTGGGATACCTAATGTTGTCTTCTCCCCATATCTATTTTATTACGGGAGCAGTACCCAAGACCCGAAACCACATCGTTTATCCAAATTCTAAAATTTCTTTTGCGAATTAATTAAATTTTCGATTTCTTCAGGATATCGTATAAAAAACCTTTCATACAAGACCTCTCGATTCTCAAAATAAAGCGCTTTCAAGTAGTGCTCCTTCCATCTTATTTTTTTAAAAACAGTTTGCATATTACAATTACAATATGTACCCACAAGCAGCCCCGAATGGGGCCTATGGCGGAGGTCGAACGACCAGTTATCTGATATATTTGTTAAGGAGCTCCACCAGCGTGTTCGCCCTAAACCCCCCCCCCCCCCAGGAGGCGACCTGGTAATTTTGCCTAGCTCAAGTTTAGTATACGCTACCTAGGTAGGGATCTTTAACGTGTACCTGACATCGTACAGGCACGGGCCCCACGGATTTACTTCCATTCCGAAGGAAGGCGTGCGTAGGTATTTCTCTCGCCCGAAAAATTCCAGAGGATTCGGTCGAGAATCGAACCCGCGATCACGGGAATAACAGCTCGACACGCTAACCATTACAAAACCGAGACTCCCTCTTTGATGATGTGTGCACTCTATATATTTGACATCTTAAAATGCGTGCGTGCTTCTTCCATTGAATCTGTCTTAAAGATACCCCTGCAGGAGTAACAAAAGTCAATACACCAGAACAATTCTGGAAACTGTCATAATAAAAACAAAAGCTTTATTATGTGATGTGAATCCACGATGTCAGGAGGATATATAAGAATGCCTCTGATGCGCCAATGGGCATCGAGCCAGCTTCCTTGAGACGCAGAACGCCCTTTGCCACCACCTTCCCTCCCCCTCCACCGACGCCCACAACCCCCCTTCTTGCCGCTCGCTCGTTAAATAAATTTTCCAATTATGCTGTCCGCCGAATGGACCTCCCTCTCCCATTAATCACGGTCCGCCTAACAAGCGGCCGGGCATCACCGTGCATAAGTACACGGATGACCACCAACACCACCACCCACTCACACACACCCACTCCACAATGGAGCTCGACTTGCGTCACGCGTCGCCCGACCGAGACGGGGCCAGCCACTGTATTATATACATAACGCATTCCGATATGCATCGGGCAAATCGAAAGTGTCCCGACGGCCAGCCAAGTGTCAGCCACTTGGCAGAAAACCCGGAAAAAGATGAAGCATGGAAGACGGCCGTAAACCCCCATATATCGACCGTTTACTCGCTCAGGCGTGCAATAGATGAGAAGGACGGATACACACACACAACGGAGGGCGTCGCGCGTAGAGGGCAGCGCTCTCGGCGGATAAAATTGCAGTTCCGAACGCCAAGGCTCTCGTTAATCCTAACAGATAAGACGACAAGTCTGGACACGCCGTGAGATATTAAAATCCGATCCTCAAATTGACCCAGTCTTGAGGGTGGACAGAAAGGTTGCTACGAGGACGCATGTGCACCCTTTAACTGTATTTAGATACAAATGGGGGCACAGGGGTAGTTCAGATACGCTCTAAAGTTGTGAATACAATGGGGAGTTTGCTTTGCGCCATTTAACGTGCACAGCAAAGATAATAAACATTACATGCCCTACATTACATTGGCACATATGAGGGGTGGAGGAATTGCTCGTTAAAACAAGCATATCACCACAAAGGACAAAATCAGATTGTCGACTTTGAGCAACACACTAGACGTTTGAATGTTTTTTGCCTTAAGCGACGGACTGTGGTTCGGCGGTCCCGGGTTCGATTCCCGGCGCGGGCTCTCGATTATTCGATCCCGGTGTAGTGGTGAAAATGGGCCTCTGAGAGGGGTACAGAATCTTGCTGTTGTATTGTTATACACTCCAGTGAAAAAAAAAATTTACAATATCTTTCTCTTTAATTGCGAGCACATTCTTGACGTCATCATTCGAATTATCAAGGTCCAAACTGACGCAAAATGTCAAATGTAGATCTAGCGTAGAGGAGTCCTATTCCTTTTCATTCTAGGCCTTTCAGTTCGCAGGTGTAAGTTTATGAATCCTATATTATAAAACTAAGAATTATATTTTGGTATTCGGAGCAATATTTCAGAACGGCTTAATGAAATCGCATAAAAATGAACATACCGTAAGTACACCATCATAACTAGATAGCGACGGAGCGATGGATCTCAATTTTCAATAAAACAAAATAAAAATAATGGAGCTTTATGTAGAGTTGGTTATAAAGGCGTACAGGGCGGCAGAAATGTTTTAGTCGATTAAACCAGGCTAAGATAACAATGTCAGTTACAGTCAAGTCAGCCGGATAGTCGTTAAATTGTAATGCACAGGTGCCTTACACGAAGCTCAATCGGGGGGAGCTTTATGTAGAGTTGGTTATAAAGGCAGACACGGTGGCACAAATGTTTTTGTTGATTAAACCAGTCGAAGATTGCAATGTCAGTTACAATGTCAGTTGCAGTCAGTTACAGTCAAGTCAGCCGGATAGTCGTTAAATTGTAATGCTCAGGTGCCTTACACGGAGCTCAATCGGGGGGAGCTTTAAAATGTCAAACAATAGTTACATAACTAATCAAGAGTAGTAGAAAACGCCGATATATTCAAAACGAGATAGGGTTGAATAGATAGCTGGACGCTAAACCGAAAAGGCGATAAGAGCTGGCAGAACTTAAATGAATGAAGAATGAAGAAATTAAACCAGAAAAAACCGTGGGAAAAAACGTGTCGTTGTCATCTTATCTGTAGTGTCAGTTCCCACGTTTTTTCTGGTTTAATTTCTTCATTTTAAATAATAGTTTACTATTATTATATTAGGAGAGTTCTGCCAGCTCTTATCGCCTTTTCGGTTTAGCGTCCAGTTATCCATTCAACCCTATCTCAATAGTTACATGCAGGCAGAGACAGGCATGTCCCTTAACTCCGCCACAACATGGGAAGAAGAACGTCTGGATTATAAAATAAAAATGGGGGTTGTGCCCGGGACAGACCGGACGATAAAGACGCACGAGAGAATAATATAATAATAGTTAACTATTATTTAAAACGAAAAAATTAACCTAGAAAACCGTGGGAAATTACGATTACAATATTTACCCACAAGCAGCCCCCAAGAGAGGGGCCTATGACGGGGGTCGAACGACCAGTTGTATCTGAGATATTTGTTAAGGAGGTACAGAACTAGAAACTGACGTTACAGATGAGACAATCGTTAAAACGTAAAATAGCCAGTAAATCTAAACAATTAATATTTTATTTCATTGGCGGTTATTTCAAAAAGATCTGTGTGTGCACTGCAAATTTCAAGAAATAGATTTATTTAAAAGTTGGGACACAATTTCACCGGAATCATCACCGTAGGTCCTCCATAACAGCGCTAATTTTATGTGCGAAGCAGTGGCTCCCCCTACACCGCACAATCGGAAGCTATTGCGCGCACACAACGGCATCAGGAATAATGGCTGCGGCAATCCCTTAATAGATGTCGCGCGGTAGACAATATTGTATATGAACGACCTTGCCCAAGAGGGAGAGTGAGAGAGAGAATCAACCCAAAGTTACGAGCCACTTTAAGTTTTAGATAGAAACATTATGTCTTTTCTGTGTATTGGGGACAATTTCCATGTCTAGAGGGCGCCTCCGTTGCGCTACTTCGAATGAAAAAATACAATCAATCATGCAACCGTCATTGATATTTTGGATATGCCCTGGACAGAAGATTCAAGCCATGTCGTCATCGCTGAGACATCGTTGTGCCCACCGATAAAATTGGTTATTTCCATAGTTGGCGTTACATTTTTTACTAAAGTCTGGTGGCTCACATATCGTGGTAAGATTGCTAAATCTGCTTGTTAGGTGACGCCATCTAGTGAGCAATTAACAAAATCGAACGTTTCCGGTGACCGCCTCCAATCACGACATAAAAGCTCGCAAAAATTCGCCATTCTTGTGTTAATGTGAACGAATAGGAGGACCCCTGTCGACGGATCCAGGATTAAGGAATATTCAACCTAATAAAATCTAACATTTTATATAACATAATAACTAACATAACAGTCAGTGGGCATCGTTGGCCCCAATGATCCTGTTATGTTAACTAGCCGGTAGATGGCGCCAAACGTTGTCGCTTAACAAGTCTTTGTGCGTATGATTTAATCGGTATTTTCTACGTTACCACCCGGAGAAAAGAAGTAACTGTGCAAACATTCGGGTTATAACCTGTATCTGTCGAAGTTAAGCAGGGCTATATTACTGGGATTAACCCTGTACTGCAGGATATATAAACATACGTGGATTTCCCTTCCCTCATTTCATTTCATATATTAATTAATGTGGCGACCTCCATCGTCAAGGAAACACCTTGGTCAAAATGCCCCAGTGAGAAAAAATGGCACCTTCTATGGGCGTTACGCTTTAACTCTAGGTGGCACTCATCCAGACATTTGGCAGGTTATTCCAGAAAAAGGAAAAACTATCGATAATGCCATCACTAATTGTTAGTTCATTGGACGATTTTGTCTGAAACGGATCAACTGATTCTCTGGAACGCTGCCAACTGTCATGCACAGAGGTAAAGTTTCATTTGAAATTTTTAACTGATTTTGATAACTGAGCGGTCCCGGTGCTAACTAAACATGTCTGGCCGGTTGCGGCTCGTTTCGGACAAGGTGAATTATAATTATTGCAAATGAAATTGAAAGTCGTGCGCAACAGATGGTGCGAGTGATCGTTTCCCTTTCTTCCTCTTTAGCGTCATACCACTTTAGAATTTATTTGTTTTGAATGTTTTTCACCGCTCTTTGGATTCTTGGCAGCTCAATAGGAGCACGCAAGTGGTGCATCTTGTGAGCTATTTTTACAACAAAACGTTTTCGATGCCGACCGGACTGGCTCTGATCAATAAGAGCATCAAATTGGGTACGTCCCATTCCTTCTAAAAGGACAGACAATTCGTAATCAGGGACCGAACCCTGGTTCGATTCTGACAATACGATAGCAGCACGACAAATAAATTCGTCCAAATGTGCTCGGCCACGTCACGGGTCTCAGGTGGACTGAGCGGGTGGAAAGAGAGAGGGGCTCTGCCATACAGTGTATATATATTCTCGTAGGAAACCGCGTCGACTCGTCCGATTTTTGAGCCGGAAAAGCGATCGTCGACACACGGCGCCTATAATCTGAAAATTCCGTGAATTATGGAGCGAAACCAAACAGAATTACGAAGCCCGTGTATTTGGCAAGCAAACCACTCCGTAATATATGGCTCTGCTGCGAGTGGGCTCACTTTTTGAGAAAGCCTGTTTATAACGACGTCACTACTACTTGTATATATGCTCCTATCGGTATATAGTATATATGTGGAACCAGTTTCTGCAACGACGATTCAAACCACAAAGTTCATCTGTACAACGAGCTAAAAGGCTATGGGGCTTCTAAGCCCCATAGAATAATTTTCTAAAAAAAGTCATCGTTTTATTAAAGGGTTCTAACAAGATCTAGAAAAAATACGATATTTTTAAGGAGGTTCACTAGCAGCTTTGCCCTAGTTGTTTGTGGTGGATGGTGATACGCAACAATCCTGTAACGCAAAACGTTTTGTGGAGCAGCCGCCGCTGTAAGCATGCTGTTAAAATCAGTTTTTCGTGAAGCAAAGAGCAGCAGCGGCGGCGGCGACACGCCGTGCTTCCACAAGGATAGATCGTCGTCAGCATATTCGAATTGCCGATAATCAAATCAATACTCTATGCCAACCATCGACCACACGAGTGCATTGCAGCGCATGACTAACGGCAACGGCTAAACACTAGCATAAGTCACGCATCGTCCGGTGTATTCTAGCCACGTCCCCGTCTGCAGCCTAGTCTGCATCATCCGAAGACCAGAGTCTAAATGACAGCCACCAGACATTTCTAAAAAAAGGAAAATATCAAATTTAATACTTTTCACGTCCCCCTACTTGGTGCTTCAACACACCAGCACCGGGACTAAATAAATGAGAGAGCTGGCGCCGGGAATCGAACACGTGATCTACGCAACACAAGTCCTCAATCGCACAAAGAATCGAGTCATACACGACCTCTTAAGCTATTGCATATTTATTTTGGAGGTCCGCCAGCGCTTCCACATTAAAACACCCCCAATAGGCATCTAATTTTGCTCAGTCTAAGCCTGATAGCTAGGTAGGGATCTTCAACGTGTGCCAGAGATCGTACAGGCACTGGTTCCACGGCTATCAATATGGATCAATTTCTCTATCCAGAAAAATTTCGGAAGTATAGGTCGGGATTGAACCCACGATCACAGGTATAGTACTTCGATACGCTAACCACTAGATCACACGACACCTCTTACACACGATCTGAAGTTTAAAATTTCTACCGCTGGGAACGCTCCACTCGCCACATACCGGTTGACGGCAGGCCTGTGGAGGACGTCAGATCGACCGATACACCGAAAGTCGAGCACTTGGTACAAAAATGTGAACACGTTGGGGAGCAGCAATCTGCAATGTACATAATTCGTGATTACATTTGAGTGGAGTGGGGTTGGGGCTGGGGGAGAGGGGGAGGCGAGATAAAGGAGGCTGTACTATGGCGACAGAATGGGGGGAAAGTGCTGTGGATAGAGGCCTAACGCGCGGACCGATATTAAATTCTCGTAGATCAAATTTGCAAGGAGAAGGTGAAGTGAGGAGGGAGTGAGGGTTTGGCGGCGAGTTCAAACGTGTGCAAGAGTTAGGTAAAAATGGTAAGTAGGCAGCACCTATCCTCCTGACATCCGGGCATTTTTCAAAACATTTCTTCGGACCGTTCCAAACTAGATATAATTTATATCAGAGGTAGGTATATGAGAGAAATGTTCTTGGCACTTAATTAGCCAAAGTCCAAATTCTTCCTTTCCGTTTGATCGTTCCAAATATTTTACGGAAAATCTTGAGGCAATCGAGGAAGAAACAATATAATTAGTACAATATCTCTTTTGATTTATTTCTGAAGAGGCTGTCCGTTTTTGCTCATCTTCATATTGCATTTGGGCACAAGCACTCCTACACATTCGAGGAATAAATATCCTTCCAGGGTTGTAAGATGGAGTTTTCGGATTGTCCATTTTTGGAACACATACAGTAGAAACGAACTCAAAACCCTACACGTCCTCAGTCCGATGTTAAACTTTAATATCGTCGTGCTTTCAGAATGTCGGCGTTTCCGGTTGGAACAAGCTCTAGAGTAAAACATGAAATGTAGCACCACCATATTGAGAAGCCCTATCGAAGAGGTCACAGGTGTATTGGTTGATATATCTGATCTTGGGAGGACTAAATCCTGAGGCGTCATGCGGTCGTTCCCTCAGTTTCTCTCCATCCTCTCCACCACAACCCCGCTTCCCCCCTAAAGAACCTCCTCTCCTAGTCACTCCCAGCGACTCGGGGAAAACGGGAGATCGGTGTGAGGTGCTCTCTCAACAATCGTCATGGGGCCAATAGCTTTGAAGCAAAGAGAAGCGAGCAACGCTCTGTCATCGCGCCTTATTGCGCGACCAGATGGAACCTCATGGAACTAGACGGAACCCTTCCCGCCATTGCTCGACATCAAGTTCCGCGCGACCTTTGATCTCGGGCGCCACCAATCAATATCGGATTAAAAAAGAAAACGCGAGCGCCACGAAGAGGAGCTGACGCAGTTATCTCTACCGAGCAGGTTTTATCAAAACACATTAGCTAGATAAGGGTCTCCACTTTAAGCACACACAGAAGAGAGATCCTGACGGATTTACTCCGAACTATTGTTCGTGTATCGTTTGGAAAATTAACTGAAAAGCATGATGAAGGTGTAACGTAGACATTTTCATAGTAGAGAAACATCAACACGAACCACTAATTTCAATGAAACTTGAATTACGACCTACTTGAGATCGGGAGCTGGGTGTTTATAGCAAATTAGTTAGAAACAAACTCGTCAGGATCTCTGTATTTGTCTTAAAGTGGAGACGCTTACCATGGCAATTTTGGTTTTCATTCTCAACCGAACGCTTGAGAGATCTCTACAACATTTTCATTGAATCTCCTCACATCGTCTCCCCTGCAAGTCCCATCTCTGTACTAGAAGGCGACAGACTAAAAGTCAATATGACGAACTCACTAGTGATTACTGATCTGATGTAATAAATCAAAAATGGCCACTGCAAATGAGCAGAATATTTAAAGTCCATATTGACCATTACCTATTGGCTAGATTGTTTCAGGGAATAATTCCAAAAATAGTGCGAAATTCAAGCCACAGATGTTTACAACTCAGAACAAACTGCCATAGTCTCTACTCACAAAACAACATCTCGCTGGCCAGGGGCCACATTTTCGTGATTCAATTATGATTCTCATTCCCCGATTAGGCCATTTGCGCATGCGCACAATCCCCACTTTTGCTCATTCGATTGTTTTGAGATAAAAGTGCATTTTCGATGCGTTATTTACCATGGTATCTAGCATTTATAACATTCATTGTTTGTTTTATACTACGGCGCTTCTGAAAAGATCCACACTAAATATCGAAATTACCAAAAATCGCAGAATCGATTAAAAAATCGACATAAACGAGTGACACGATATTATCGATGAAGAAGATAATCATTTTAATAAATTACGGTCATAATCAGTTAATGATAATCATTTTGGTGATGTCCAAAATACGGTTTTCAGCAATCCTCACAACAGAAACTGATTTTCTCAGAAGCTGCACGGAAAATGAGTGATGAAATGTGAATCACCAAAATGTGGACCCAGGGCAGTGCTGTCAAGCTATTTCGGCCGCCAGTTGCGCTAGCGTCGCTTTTTAAAATTTATTATTCGGGCTTGTTGGCACTATCCATTGTGGCGTTGTTATATTCCCGTCTCGAGCAGTAAAGCGTCGACCCACTCCATGATCCGTAACGGAGGAGGAACGTCCACAACAGACACCCCCAACACACCGACGGCCGCGTCAAGCACGAACAGACACGGAACAAGCCGTTGGCAGAACACGAATTTGAGTGGTCGTCATAAGTCCCTCTCGTTTTATTGGGACGTTTTATTGGAGGGACATTCTTTTAACATTTATTGCTAGCCGATCAAAAAAAAAGGTTCCCTCTTGACACGCACGACTTACGCGTGGCTCGATCCAAAAGTAACGGTTCTGACGCGACGGAATGAATTTCGGCGGACGCTACGCAAGATTGCAACGCCATCTAGCTGTGCAACTGATTCAATCCACTATTTTTTAGGGTGCTTCGAGGCACAACGACATGAAATCGCGCGATTCGACGTTATTCTTTTTTGCTAAGGAATCTCAATGTCAACACGAGAAGCAGTGTTCCGGCGTTATTATTTATAATGTGTTTGCCAGTGTTGTGCAATTCCTTTTTGATCCCGCCTCGTGTCAAATTTCACCCGAGGCCTAGATCATGGGGGTCAATAGGGAAATTGATTGCATTCTCAAGCGCCCTGGGATCGAAATGCAGACGTCATACGACATGTTATGTACGACTGATATTAAATGCTCATTTGACGAGCGAGACCGTTCCATGATCGGTTTTTTCATTCGCTGTAATACTCATGTTTCACGCAATAAAGACAATCTAACGCACAAACCAAAATTGGTTTATATAATATGTCAGGGTAGATAAACTCAAACGGGAATTGACGACAAACGCAGGAATAAAATAATCCGACTTTGACTGAAACTAACTTCCCCCATACAGAGTTGAAATTAGATTTCCTGTTTGTAGTAAACGCAACGCCTTTTCACTAGGTGGCGCGCAATTCAGGTTGGATTGCAACTGACGCCGCTGGTGGCGCTTTGTGAAAAATACGGAATGCTAATAGTACAGCAATACACACGTATTTCGTTGAAATTAAAATTAAGCTGAGAGCGCGACAGGCCGTTGGTTAATTTGTTTATAAACAATTATCATGAACTCTTTTAGTTACGTAAATATAAAACTGATACTTGAAAACATCCTTCGGATTAACCCTACCCAGATTTTTGGAACGGGTTGGACCCTCGCTGCGTAACAGACGCTAATGCCGACATGAGGCGAAATCTAATTGAAAAATTGTTTTTCTGCGAATTTTTTGGTCGTGCCACTCTAATTAGTCCCCGGGGACACAGACTAATCAAGTTACTGCATCTTAGACGCCAGACACGATGTCATGTTGTGCACATGTCAGCAGCGCAAATAAAGCTTCAACAGCCGGCAGGCTTACAGCTAAACCCCAACATGCATAACATCCACCGCATTTTTAGAAATGCAACTTTTGCAAGTTTGACCAAAATTGCTCCAAGGGCACTGCACAGTATACTCGTACGAGTGTACTGTTTGATCCTTCGGTTGAGTATCATAGCTAGTTTCGCGGACGTGACTTTAGGTGTGATTGCCGCCATTATGGATTTGGTTCAGTCGATTGTCCCATTTCATCCAGAAGAAGAAAAAGGTAGTCTGGGTTTGGGCATGTGACGTCTGAGTTACACGTCAAAAGAATATAATCAGATCTGCCAATTTTTATAAAATGGCGGCATATCTTTTGAGATGCAAGTTTGTGTTCCATTTATTTTCTACTTCTGGATTACAGGATCATCGTTTGTTCAACAAAGCTAGTTGTTATTTTTGTATCATATACGCTTAAAAGATCTTGTATTTTCGTAGCAGCATGTACAGCAGATGATGGTTCCATACTGTGTGGGCCACTTGGTTCAAATTGTCGCCGCCAGTGGCGTTTTCAGGGTCCAGTGAGTCAATTGATGATCTGCCGCGTGCGAGTGAGCGTTTGCGATAGGTTATGCGCACAGCACTTCATTACTAGGTGGCGCACATTTAGTCGTGTTCAGGTACTTTGTTTTTTTTTTTTTTTTTTAGTTTCCATCAACTGTAGTCAACCGCACTACAGGCTTACGTCCCCCTCATGGTGCTCAGGCACTGTGCGAGGGGGAACAACCAGTACCCCGGGATCGAAATTTTCGAGAGCCCGCGCCGGGAATCGAACCCGGG
>JAQGBY010001474.1:0-29109 GCA_034698785.1 Mycogona germanica | reverse complement strand
AATAGCGTTCTGTGACGAGAATCGTACCACGATATGTTTCTACTTAAAACGGAACACCACGGTACGATCCTCGTCACTGAACGCCATTTTTAGAATCGCAAAGCTAAACGATGACGTCACATACACGCACGTGCACGATGATAATTAAAAAAGGAATGCATTGTCAAGAAGAGTACGAAATTTCATTCGACTCGATTAACGTTTCCCAATTTTATTTGTAAATTTGCAAAGACTCCATTTTTTTAGTCCACACTGTAGCTGTATTATGTACTTGCTCATGCTAAGTTAAATTTTAGACAACCGACCTTTCGCGAAGGTCGATTGCGGACGGTTGTAGAGAGGCAGGTGATCTCACGAGCATGTACAGTTCTGTGATGGTTCTATTTTCGTTAACGGATGACTCGTTCGTTCTCTACAAGCTCACTAGCGTGACACAAGACAAAAGCAAAAAGGGTGGAAAAACGAATTGAGCGGACGGGGGAGAGAAGCGACTGTCGAATGATTTAAGACAGGGTTTTGTATCATTAATACCACCGCTCCACCCACCTACTCCCCTCTTGTCCGTGACAAGAAAACTGTCGAAGGTGAAAACAGGAAATTATATTTTCTTTCGAAATAGATATTTTTTTGTGTCTCGCACAAAAGTGTTGTTCACGAATGTTGGTGGTTAGGGACAGCAGTCCGTACTGCTTAATGCTGCTTTTCTGGTAATATGAGTGCTACTATTTCTTAAACGTTAGGTGGCGCTCATTTCGTAATTTCTCAAGTGATGGCAGGTTACAAATGTTGACGTTAGTGGCGCTCAGTCCATCAAGTCTTATCTCACCGCCAGGAACGCCGGGAAAGCTAACAATAGTGTCTTGGTATTAGTTCTCCGATCATCGATCTACTATAGCTTCAAGAAATCCGACTGATTCTGGGACGCCAACAGAGAGCGCCAGAAACTATCAATCACAGAGTCTATACGTTGAATGGACGAAATGGATTTTGTTGTTTCAGACGATAGGTTAATTTCGGCAAAACAAATTCTACGAACGTTTTGTGTCTTATGTTGTTACGTTGGACGGATATTTACTTTTCAATGAAGATCTTTTTTACTCAGGCGAACCGAATGGACCGCTGGTACTAGCAAATACTGTCCCTAAATAACTTAAGTTGCCAGCATTTACAGTAGGCATATTTAATCGTATTTAAATTATTTGGAAACTGGATTAAATTGTAGTTTTCTGTTTGCCAAATAGGCTGCTTATCGGCGATTGTTTATTCAGTTTGACTAGAGAGAGATTCGCACTATGATAAACTGTAGATTGTAATGTCTAAAAGTTGTGTCTATTAGCCAAGTTCTGTTTTGAAAGTGTTTGCGTCTAGAAAGTGTTCTAGGAATTTTGAGAAGCATCTTTTGGATCGATGACAAACATAAACCATAAACTAAGAGAATAGAAACTGAAAATCGACTATGAAAGTCGGAGTGCAAAAACGAGACGTAGTATCACAGTGTTGCCTACGTCTCGTTACCACCATCTGTTCCAAGAGTATCATAATTATTGTCCCAGTAAATTAATTTGTAGCAATATAAATTTTATTCATGCGTATTGTTTGGATTCTCGAAGTAAAAATTATGTAAATTTCGCACTCCGAGTTTCATAGTCGATTTTCAGATTGAGTCCATGAATCCATCAATCTCTTAGTCAATCATCGACTTCGCCATATTCTTGTGATAAACCATAAAATTAGCTACCCCCCAAATTATCATCCAAATTTATTATATTATCTATTATTTATTTAGCTATCATCCAAAATTAAAAGAACGAAAATAAATTCATAATCGTTATTTCCACGGAGTATTAATTTTAAGATCCCTTTCTTACATGAATAGCGCATTAAATTTAACCACCTCTAAAATCAACACTCTTCTGCAAGATACTGCAAAATAAAATTTAACACTCCAAAAAAAATTATTAAGACGTCTTAATTTAGATACAGAAAAGAAACTGTAAAAATCAGGACATTGCAATTGTCTTTTAAATCCGTTAGAAAGGACACGACAGTTCTCAGTGCACAAGGCAACAAATTCGCCGCTTTAACTCATCCCTCCCCCCTATATCTAACCCCATCCGTTCCACTCGCAATAAGATTCCATCATGTCTCACCGAGTAAATACATATCTCCGTGTGTGTGTATGTCTCCCAACGGACCACCTGCGAGCGAAATTCGCCTCGGCCCAATTGCAATCTTAATAAACTGGAGGGTATATGCTGTATATCTGCTGGTTAAGTATGCAGAGCACGTACCGAAAATTAATGCACCGTCGGGGTTGTTGTAAGAAATCGTCCGCTCTTTTTCTTCCTAACCGCCCCCCTCTCTCCCTACACCGTTCTGTATACTGCCGACGCTTTTTATATAGACAGAAATAATAATAATAATGGAAATACTCAGTAATTCCACGCGTTATGAGTGCGATCATGTTCTGACTGAGGAGTGGACCATTACCGCCAACACATGCCCTCACTCTACGGATCCTCGTGAATCCGGATCCACGCAGTTGAGCAAAGTGTCCACCTATGGGTCCACTTCAATGGGCGCCAACCGTGAGGACTTGTGGATTGCCTGTTCGTGGTTAACGAGATGTGTGCTGGCCCAAATTATCTGAGAATGATTACAAAGAGTGTAGATGGTCTAGAGTGCAGGAGTTTTAATTGCCGGTATAAAATATGGCGACCGTACGCGCGTTTTAATGTCGTCGGGCGCGGAGGCGACCTAACGAAATCTCAGGTTTCTGCATCAGAGGGCCCATTTTGGACTCAATCTTCCTCAGTGGAGTTCATCTTCCTCAAACTGT
The DNA here is from genome assembly GCA_034698785.1 of Mycogona germanica. Taxonomy (NCBI): domain Eukaryota; kingdom Metazoa; phylum Arthropoda; class Diplopoda; order Chordeumatida; family Chordeumatidae; genus Mycogona; species Mycogona germanica. The sequence goes on along the minus strand of JAQGBY010001474.1, from coordinate 26,270 downwards.
GATTGGCTGATTTGGGTCACGCTACCCTCACGTGACCCAAATCAGCAAATCACAGCTTGGAGAAAATAAACTCCACTGAGGAAGATGGAGTCCAAAATGGGCCCCCAGCGCACTAGTTGCTTCATAAGCTTGCGACTTTTGTTTCTACGTTCGGCGGTTAGCCATACTTTATCTTAACACCCATTCTATGGGGGGGGGGATTCCAGGTTTCTAGGTTTTAACGTCGTTTGAAATAATTGTCGTCCACTGAGAGAGGTCTCATGCAACACTCGTATGCCAGTTGACGATCATGGGGGGGGCATTTTCTTTTTAATGAGTTGCAGTGGATCTCGAAGTTGTTTTGCGACAGCACAACCGGTACCACGAACTCATGTTTTCACCAAGAATATGAGAGATTATTTCTACGCTACAAACGGTGTTATTGTAGTAGTCGTCGGAGCAATTATATTTTGTTGGCGGTATTTTAGGTGCGGCCATTAAATTTTTGTCTTCCACCTCAATTATATTTGCTCTTCGTAAATTGAAACTTGATACCGAAGAAAGCTTGCTGCCGTTGGTGTTCTAAAAAGAAGTTTAAAAATGGCATGATATATTTTTAGTCGTTGTTGGGCTCGTGCGAACAAATCCATTAGGAATTTTTGGAGTAATTGGGTTAGCACCTCGGAATGACTTTGTAACTTTGCTATTAAAAACTAGAATGCGATGTGCGTGAACCAGAAAATGTGATAATATCAACCCGTAAACATTTATTCTACCTTTACAGCCCAAGTATCGCAGGCGTAGATAAAAAAATACATATTTATTTATTTATCCATCTCGTCATACAATGAAATAACCTTATAAAGTGAAACCTCCAAGCAGATTTGTGGTGCGAGGGTTCCTGGCTCCATTCTCGGCGCGGGGTATTATTTATTTATTCCCCACGAACAGAGTTGAAACATTGCGAGTGACTACAGAATATCCTGCTATTCGCTATTAAAAAATCAACTATTAAAATTGCCGGTAAATCAGTGATTTCGCTTCCAGAGCAGTGTAGCGTCGAATGACTATTGGGGTGTGTGAGCGCCTCTAGCGACAACAACTGCAACCTTCCGTCACCAAACGACGAAATAAGCGCCACGTTGGTGTGTTTTGTTTTTAGTGAGAATGGAAGTGGGACACTTTATCTCTTGAGCTTGCTCTTCATTATTTTGGGGTTTTCTTTTTCATCTAATCTTTTTCATCATGCGCTGTCACCAATGAGAGTTGTTTGTTTCTCCTCTGTAGCAGTGGCAAGCGAACAACTGTTCGTATATTTGTTAGGTAAGTACGTCATATACGAATCATTCGGTTGAACGCGCCCAGGCACTTCATATATATCCCCAGTCAAAGCGTTCGACTCGGCAAGTCAGTCATCCAAGTGATGCACAATGAATTAGTTATGACGAGAGAGAGACGCGAAACCAACGATTCATCGTCAATTCGCTTTATGTACTCTCTCGCCCCTCGTTGCACCGTGGCAGTTTACTTAATACTAATTTCTAGTTTTTGCTACGGACCCCCCGGGAGATCGGAGGCGGGACGGGGAGGTGGAGGGCTCGAAGATTGCCAAAAGATGTAGACCTCGTGCGACGAATATCAACAATGTGTACTGCGGTCGAACAGAGGTTCTTTACTTGAAGTGCGATATTAAAGTTTGATTTAAATTGTTATCAAATGGCGGCGACTCATTCGTCACACGTTTGTGATGTGCCAAACATGGTGCTTCTGCACTATTGGGAGTCAAATATCGTTCCCAGGGGGCCCATTTTGGACTCAATCTTCCTCAGTGGAGTTTATCTTCTTCAAACTGCGAGTCCAAAATGGACCCCCCAATATCTCGTGCTCGAATACAGCATAACGAACATACATCCACCTCGAAGAAGACCACGGTGGAAAACCAGACTCGGTCTGTGGCGGTTCCGGGTTTCATTCCCGGGGTGGACCATCATTTAGCCGATTCCGCATCGATCGAGCGATCGAAATGTTATCCTGAAGCACTGAGATGGATACAGAATCTCCTGTAGCGCTATTCACTATTGTTGAATTAAAAAATAAAAAAAAAAAATTCCGGAAGGCAAATTAAGCTACTTTGATGTAAAACCGCTTTTGGACCACCAGAGGCGAACGGTCAGTCGCGTAGCATATCGGCTGTTTGTCATGCAATCTGGTCAGATATACGAGTATATAGGGAAGCAATTATCGATATCGCACATATCACGCCGCTTGGACTCATATACGTTCATTTACTAGTGTTGAAGAGAGCGCACAAATCCCGTCGCGTGTGTGTGTGACAAGTTGGCAAACAGTTCCTAATCACAGGGCAAATATTTGGCTCACGCGAGTTTGGTGGTGGTGGTGGTGGCGTCGGCGGCGGCGGCGGGAAAAAGGATTGTCGCACGCCGCCACCGCCCGACGTGTACTTTGGCGCCGACATTTTTGGCGATTTATTGGCGGCGAATCGTGGTTGTAATAATCGCGCCTCCTAGATACACACACACACCAACCGGAACAAGGGAATTACACTGCTGTGTCGGACCGCCGAACCCATCCCCAGGCCCTTCCACCAACCACCAATACAGCCTCCGTCATTTAAGATATAAAATATCCTCTCGAGACCCAGTCCGTTATCTGATGGCATGAACCCAAATCAGAATATGAAATAAACAATTTAGTTCGAACAGTGTCATGTTTTTCTTTCAGGTATTGTGCTCGAAATTGGAATTCATGAGATCTCAGGAGGACACCATGTCCTGCGACTTTCCGCTTCAGCATTGACGAATCGAGTCACCTCTTAATTTTGCACAAATGTTTCCAATATTTTGTTTCGAAGCCACAAGTCCATGAAAACTGGTAGATCTGGAACGGGATCTTATGAGGATATGTTTCCTAGGTGCAATGGAACCGTTACCGTTACGCCGGGAGTATCAGGAGAATATCAATTCCATGAAGACCCTTCAGCAGCGTTTGTGACAGCAATATACAACGTAGGCAGAAAAGTGTCGCTTGGAGGGGGTTGCATTGGTCGTCTGCCCAGGGCAGGAAAAATTTTCTGCGGTTTATATTAACGTTAATTTTTAGCTGGGTGCATTTGTAGTTAAAATCAACAATGAAAAAACAAAACAAGCACGTTGAAACATTTTTCAAGAGTATAAATTTATCGCTGAATCGACTTATCATGGTATACCCGATAGACTCGGCTGAAATAAGACTTAATTATTCGATACTGTTCAACTAATCTATTGAATTATGGTATTTTAAGATTGTCTAAGAAATTTGACGATTTAAGTTTGAGGGAGATTGTATACAGAGCACACATCACATCATTCTGTTCACATGCACATGTATATCGTCCCGAATAGAGCACAAATATTTACTCCAAACTCTTTTATTATCTCATTGCAATAATTTACCCAGCCGTATTTTGATATAGGCAGACTGAGCCTAGTGATTTAAATCCCAAAAGTGAAACCATGTAGAGACATAGTCGCTTGCCACCCTACATCTATACAGTTGTACAACACGGACGATCCTAATTAGCGAGTTCCGTTTGTCGATCAATGCGTGTATGTAGTGTGCAGTATCTATGAGAGAGAAATGCGAGTTTCCTATGCGACCAAAAGTGTGTCTTCGGCGAGATTCCCCTCCCTCCCCCGACCCGGAACGCAGTGAAAAAGCTTACCTAGTTAATTAACAGTTAATAGTCCAAATTAGGATGTGCCGCGCGCTCTGTGTCTAAACGGTTCCGCAATAATTGGCGCGGAAGTCGTCCGTGCCGCATCGGGGCCACGGACTGCCGGAACGAGGGACGAAAGGGATCGCGCCTGATGTGGTTCCGTCTGGCGCCTCTAATTCCAGATACAGGTTTCACGTGCATGGGATAGAAGAATGGGGTGGAGGGAGGAAAGGGAGAGAGAGAGAGAGAGAGGTGAAAATAATTGTACGAGAAATTTACAGAATTATTCTGTCCAGATTCACCAGACCAATTTTAGACTGCCTCGTCACTTTCGTCGTGTGACGTTTTCTTTTTCTTAGTTAAACCTCGGTGCTTTAGTACTATTCACGGGTGACACATTTTTACCGGATCGAATAAACGCGAGCATATCTCGTTCCCTTCTGTGTAAACTATTCAGAGATATCGCCGCCACCGTTGAACAATATGATACTCTTTAAAAAAATCTTAAGTACAGAGCACCACGTTTAATCATTAAAATCAACATTTATGAAAAATGATACTCCGAATATAATTAGTGCTTGAAATACGGACTACTTTTCACGAACAACGATGTTTTATCTTGTTCGCTCTGAATTTTTAAGTTCCCCCGCGCTACGAGGGCCTTCTAAATTTCGTTCTCATTTCCAGCGAATGTAACTAGCCTATACAGATATATTAGCTCAGGGAGAACCCAACCTGGTTGTTAAACCGAGTTATGAAACCGCCCGTATCGTAGAGAGGGTCGATACGCCTAATGGAGATACCCCTGTATTTCGTACATGTTGTTATTAATCGAAAATGATTCGCGAAAGCATGTATGAACTCCAATTAAGTTATATAATAAATATATACATGTGCATGTGTATACATGATACGGGAAAACTAATTATAATCTGCAAAGCAACCGAGAAAATGTTGGTGAAATACGGAACCGTTTTACCTGCATGTATACCAGGTGTTCTATTTTCAAAGCAGCATATCTTCAATATAAGATTTCAAAGTTCTTCAAGATCGGAGCGCGCCATCAGGCGATCAAGCCAAATGAAAACACAAATCCAACTGGAAACCATTTGAAATTCATAACGAGACGGCATTAGTGTACACGCACGAAGGAAGTATAAGGATAGAGACTCATTGCCCTCTGGAACCAGTTGTTTCGTTGTTTTTCTTGAAATATTTGTTACGGAGGCTCACCAGCGTGTTTCGCGTGTAGATTTGCAGCCTACAAAATAATAAACTCAGTTTTACCTAGTGCGTCCATAACGTTATATGATGGCAAATATTGCGGGCGTTGTTAACGTTACAAGTGTCGCTGTTTGTGGGTGAATGTCTCAATCTCGGTTGACGAGAGTGTAGTAGTCTAGCCGTTCAACCTCATTGGCCTGTTGGGTTGGAATATGGGGAGGGCGTGGCTGGCGAATCGCAAACATAATGCACGCGTGGCGGATCCGGATAGGCTTTTTGCATTACGCTATTCGTAGCAGGGCCGTAATTATGGTAATGGAGGCGAAAGAACACTAGACATTTATTCGTGTGAGTGAGAGAGTGTACTGCCTCCTGAGATCACAAACAAAAGTCACTAGATTGATGTTCATTGATAATTCGAGAAAAAAATATACATTAAAATTGTCAATTTGGAAACAAAATCACGTCAAACAAAAACGCATACCGGTTCAATTACGCAATTTTTAAGTTTTTTCAAATTTCCAATCAACTGTAGTCAACCGCACTACAAGCGTTACGTACCCTCAAGGTGTTTAGGCACTATGCGAGGGGCACGACCAGTACCCCGGGATCGAAATTTTCGAGAGCCCGCGCCGGGAAACAAACCCGGGACCGCCGAGCCACAGTCAGTCGCTAAACTAACTGGGCTGACGTAAACGTAAATATGATAATTTTTTAATGAACTGTGGATACTAATTCATTTTCTATACTATTTCAATGTGTCCACCGGCTGGTTTCTGCACTTCAATGGCCATTGGAATTCTCATTTTGTCATTAAGTCCCGTGCGAAGTGGAAAATGTGGAAAAACCTATTGCGTAATCAATCGAATGCGTTCTTCATTTATAGTGCTGTGGAACGTTTAGCAAATCGTCTTCAGCAAATTCCAATTACATTTAGGGGACGCATTCGCGAGTTACTTTCTCTTTGACTTTTCGGTGGTCTCAGGAGTAAAGGGTATTCTAGGTAAGCGGAAGCGGAAAGTGTGAAGGAAGCGTTGCGAAAGGAAAAAAAAAGTTTTTGGGCGGGAGGAGCTTGTGTGTGAACAATTTGGAGATGAAATAACAATGACGTAAAAACAAATACTCGCAGGAAATAAAAAAAATGCATAAGGGAAAGGAGGTGTAGAGTCACGCTCGCCTTTTTGTTGTTTTTGTTTCCCCACTCACGCGCATGCGCGGATTGCGGAAAGAGTGCGAGCGGGACAAAAAATGTAAATTATGCAAATGCAATTAATTTGATTAGATAATTTGTAATTAATGAAATTAATTTATGCACTCGACTTTTCGAAGTCACGAGAGGTCACTGCTCTCATCTAAGGGAAATTATAAAAATAATAATAATAATTATAGTAAAATGCCGTGGAATTTCAATTTCAGAAACACCTAAACATTGATAACATCAATCGCATCGCATGGCTATCCAATATTTTTCAAGCGTTCTTAAATCGTAGTCTCAATACTGCAAACGCAGTATATTTTGAAACCTATCTGATAGTACACACTGAAGGGCACAAGTAACTAAAATTGAATAAGATATCTTAAATAAATAGCTGCATCATCCCGTTTGAGACGTTGCCTGCTCATTACATCTTTCGGAGCCGCTTTGTTATATTAGAATATTCTAGCATCAGTTAAAAGTCATTTCCGTCAAGTGTTACGTAAGATGGAACGAACAATGGGACCGCTTCCAACATGTTAAAGACAAAACAAAAACTAAACAATCGTCTTGATCTAAAACTACACTATTCGTCTTTTCAAGACGAAGTGGCAACTGACATTCTCGGGCTGACATCAGCGCCATCCAGTACTGAAAAAGTACATCAATCACTGGAAAGCAAATAAAATGTATTATTCCCGAATTGGAGGCGCTTGGTATCGAGAAATAGACATTTTAGATAAGGTTTCTATCAATGTGCCGGAACCTTTGTGCCTTGCTCTTACTAATTTAGGTCCTCAAGTGTCATGTCAGCTATTTCTCGTTTACATGACACACGTACATTGTAAAAGCGGGCATTTGACGTGGAAACATTGCGGACTTGTGCTATAATGGCGCCGTTCAATATTGGCGGAGATGTTTCCATGTCTCCACCGCAAGGTGGCGTGCAAGTCGATTATATTGTATTCCAAGAGAGAGGGAGAGAGAGCATGTGCGCTCTCGCCGCCATTTGGATAACGTGAGAAAAAGACAAAAGGGAGTTGAAGGAAGGCTAAAACGTCAGCTTTTGTGCGTGCGCTGGAGACGCGCAGCCGGTAGTCAATGGTAAGTAACAAGCGACTGGATATTACAGCGCCTGCCGCTATATTATTAATAGCCAAAGACAATAAGCACCGTATACACACATCCAGATAGTGCTGCCAGATGACAAAGCTCGCGCATAATAGCCAGTATATATGCACAACTCCCCTTCAATTATTATGCCACTGTTGTTACTAATTCCGCCTACCCTATTAAGTCTCGCTTCACTTAGTGTGCTCCTGTCGGTCGCCACGACCATCGCCAACACGGTTCTTGGAAAAATCATAACCGTAATATTTCGTTTATTTCTTCAGAGTGGTATCCGTGACATTTATCCGCGGTATTGTATGGAATGTTATCAATCATTCCGTCAATCATCATTCAGGTTAGAATTGAAGTCGGGGTCAGTTAGGGTTGAACTAGTCAGCAATTTAATATCCATCCTGCCTAGGATATTTTGGATTCGAATCCCGGTTCTGGTGGAAATTATTTATGAATCCTCTATGCCGATTTGTGGACATGCGGTTAGTGGACCGGGATTTATAAAGGTGGCGCCTGCTGAAGAACCTTCAGCTTGCGCTTGTTGTTTCGAAAGTTCCGGTATTTAACTTGTTCGATATCATTTTTGATGAAATGTTCAAATTTAGTGATATTTGATATTTGGAATGCAGTGCAGTGAAGAATATTTTGCTCACATCTGGTTTTTTTCTTGTGCTTGTACTCTTACATCGTTACACTGTAAAGTAGTTTTCGTTAAAAGATTAGATTTATATGATATTTTATATTTTTGAAGGTATGCGTATGAATTTGAAATGGTTCTGTCGATCACCGGAAGCGAACCGCATTATTCGAATTCGGTGAGCTGCAGCTGCCGCCCTCCGGTGGCAGTTTATCCGGGTGGAACCGGCGGCGGTGTCGAGGCGGAGGAATACAGTGAGGCGACCCGGCAGGTCCATCCGCTACGTAGCTTTCCATTCTTCCGTCAATCAATAGACGTCGCGTCTAATGTGAAAGTTGAAATTCGGTATGGAACAGGAAATAATTACAAAATAATGTCGAAAGAATAGGCGAAGGAGGCGAACGGATGTCCCGCCGTTCGCTGTCAGCAATCGCCAACGAGACCATCCAGAAGCGGGGCCATCAACTACAAGGCATGTCCTCTTGGTTGCGCAAATCAACAATCGAATATCCGTATTGCAGATAACGATCTCAATTGGACCAACAAATCACTTCTTGACCTCGACTCTCCACGTAACGCCGATCAAAATTCGATCGAATACAAAATGCACGTCGGGACATCGACAGTCGGGTCCCCCACGTGGGCGGAACTTCCGGGGCGTACAGACCCGATGGTCTGACAGTAAGGGGACCATCTTATCTTCCAAAGGGGGGCGGGGGCTGCGGTTGAAGATCTATAGCGGTAAAGGAATAGACCGGACGGGATTTTTGGAAAACGGGAACCCTAAGGGTGATTGCTTCCTTTTATCCCCTCACTTCTCGTCCCTGCTACCACCCCCAGCAGCTTCTCCAAGAGGACTGATCGCCTTCAGCGGTTCAGTCCTCTCCCCATATTCCACCCCCTCCACTCACTAAGCAAGCCAAACCTCCGAGATTTTGATTTGCAAATAAAATGCACTTCCATGCTGATCAGCCGAGAGCGCCGTCTTGGTCGACTAGGATATTTTCTTTGTCTAAACCGTCCATAGACTCCTCAGACCTCCTTGTCGTCATACCAACACCCAGCTGTTAGCGTTTCAAGATGGACGACCGGAGATAGCGACCGAGATGATTTAATTTTTACAAGCGTGCCTGCGCAAGTTTAATGACGATCCACCATTTTTAGCATTTACGGACCGTCATACTTAGGTTACGATATTTCGGATCTACTCGACTAAAATATTTTCAATTTATTTATATTGCATTAAATGTGACCTGTGATACCAGGCTCTGGTATTGCATGAATTTTCGTGTTCGTCCTTAATCAATATTGGCATAAAGAACTCCAGAAAGGCAATTCAAAGAATCACCTTGTTGAATGGCTTGCCTGCACTTTCAAGTGAATTGTGTGATTGCCAATACCCAGGCAGCAATCCAGTATTGCATGTAATTACAATTACAATACAATTGTAATTACATGCAATAATCGCTGTGAACACGCATTCGTTTCCAGCTGCTTTGTACGTCGGTGATATTGAAATCGTTAAAGACTAATTCATTAGCAGTTTAGACCCATTACCGTGGTTTGTTTGTTGGAATCGTAATTTTATTTAGGTTAAACACGCATGCACCATAACATTTTTGAAGCCACACGACTCGCTGGTGGTAAGGCCTACGAAAAATTACAAAATTACGATATCATGAAGCAAAAAGATGAAATGAACAATCGTTTATAAATGGTGCTGTAAAATTATATATGCGTGAAAATATGTATAGGTTAATTAGATACGCGATTTAGTCTTAGGGAGCTATTTGCTAATGATACTTTCTGGATATATAGCAATTGAGTACATGCAGTTGTCACACCTTTCCAGCACAATTCCATGTGCCTGTAAAGTCCAAATTTTATAACTGTCCAGCAATTGACTACTGGTCTACAGAGGAGGCTTTTCTCTATCGGCACAAGCAGGACGAATACATATTTATTTTTGCGCTTCAGCTCGCGTTCCATGTACGCATTCGCTCTCTCCTATTCGTTCGCGTGACACAGGAATTTTCATTAAAACGCAAACTTTGACGAGTTGGAAACAAAATTGTTTGTTGTATAAACATGCGCGAATATTTCGCATCTGCCCCTAGGAGATACGGGGGGGAGGGGCGCGTCGAAACACTGAACGTAGATTGACAGATTCGAATGCAGGTTTTGTTGGCTAGCTATGCTCTCTCGGTTGACGCCGCCGATCGCTGCACTGAGATTCGAGTGCATGAAAAGAAACCCTGTCGAATGTGGTGACATGTTGTGGTTGACGTAAATACAGGAGGGTATTGTTTTTGCCGTGGTGTTTTTCGATGAAACGGCAATGCTGAGCACGAAGTCTAATATTGTTGTGCTTTGGTTTTTAATTAAAAATAGATGCCAATATTCGGAGTAATTGTTTGCGTCTACCCCAAGAGGCGATCGAATTTGAAAAGCATATCGATCCGCTTGCTATTATTGTTTGACTCTTGAAACTGTCGAACGTGGCGAATCTCTCCGTTAAGTGTAATTTTTTTCTGAATGAACTGATTTTTAAAAATTCGCAACACTGTACTACAGGCGTTTTTGTACCCCTTTTGGTGCTTAGGTACTATGCGATTAAAAAAATAATTACAAACGAAATGCACAGTATACAAATTTAATACTGGGGATTTTTGTCTGAACGTCGTTGTCTCCATTCGGATACCTAGTATCTTTATTTGAATATAAAATCAAATTGTATTAGAAATCGTTTGTTTGATTTAGCAGATACGCTATTTAAACAACTTTAGGTGTGTCTATTTGCTATTTAAATTTTATTTACTTTTGCCAATTAACCATTTTTAAGTAAACGATATAGCAAATTAGCAAATTTGAAAGAATTACTAAATTTTGTAGTTGCTGAAGTCTTGTTATTATGAACATTTTTATGAAAATATTTACAGAAATTGTTTCGAAACATTGGTTTAATGGAGCACACGACTGCAATCGTAACTCTCATACAGGTTGTTTAGAATTGTGCTCCACAGTTTGATCTCCATTGCTGGGACAGTCGCAATATACAAGTTTGCCCGCCTGACACATTTACATTGCGTGCCGAAATCGTCCCCCCCTCGTCGTAAATCTAAAACTGTCCACCATTGAAGTCTGTGGATTGTTAGCCCGGAGCTACATCAGCTGGAAACGAGCGAAAAACCTTTCTCTTTGAGTCAGTGGCGTGTGCCCCCTCCCCTTTATCTGGCTATTTATCAATCGTAAACCCTAAAAAAGAAATATCACTGCATCTTAAATCGTCCTATCTTTCTTTTTTTTTTTTGGTGATGGTCTTTTTCTTTTCTACCGAGCTTAAACCCAGCTGTCCTGGAGAAGCCTTATACGGGGGGACACCTCTAAAATCTACGCCCCGGAAAGTATTGGCCAGCTACAGTTCGAGGTTTATTCTTGCTTTTTACAGCGATTTAAGTGCGCTCCAGAGTCGAGAGAAAATAGACGAAAGATAAAACTACCAAAAAGCATTAACTGCTAGGGCGGGGTTCAGGACAGAATTCGATATAAACGTTTAGACGATGTAATACTCCGTAGTCGTTGGAAGAGTACTACTATGTTTCCCGCATGCAAAATTTCCGATTCTATTATTCTAAAGGTAACTCGATTTAGGTTGGGGGACTTACAGTGTAGAGAGTTGGCCCGTCTTTAAGAATTCGTGCAAGGCGAGTGTTTCTCGAAGACGAACGGATCATTTAAATGGCGTCCATCTATTTTGAGGATGCCATTTTAGCTGGGCCGGCGAACCGCAGAACAATCTGTAAGCCAAATTCGTTTCGTGAACCTCGAAAGCGCGCTCGCTCATCTTGTCACACTGTCCTGCACTTGACTAATTACGTCACGTGATGCCATTTCTTTATCGGATAGGTTGAAGAATGTGTGCGAACCGCGGAATGTGGAATTTCCTCGAAAATTCACCAACGGTTTGCCGCTTTTTACATGACGTCCCATCAATTTTGTTAATGGTCTAACCATTTTCGGATAACGGGCTGGCGTAGCCATCATAGAAAATTATCTCTTTGAATTACTTTTTTTCTAAAAAAAAATTGGAATTGTGGCATGCCATAAGATTTGCCTGAACTACTTCTTCAGGGGCATTTTCCGCCTATGTTAAAAAAAATAGTTAGCAGGAAAATTAATAATGTGTCATTGCTGGATCTCACATAAATAAATCGTTGAAAATATGAGAACATCAAGACGGGAAAAGGAGGGCAGGTTTAACAGTTGTTCATTACTGTGCGGGATCCCCTAGATATCCGAAGTTGGCAATCACACAATACACGTATGCTTTCCAGTTTGCCAATTTAAAAATGTCACGTTGCCTGCCTGCTGTCCAAATACTCTGTATTGCAACTTCAGCAACATTAACAGGCAACAAACACATTGAAGAATCTAATGTAGATGTAAAAAATTCGAAAAAAATTCGAGAAAAAACATCAAACATTAAAATATCGAATTCAAATGTATACAAAGTAAAGCGAGGGCTAATAACCCGATTTAGTCATTATGTTTCGCAAATTTTGTGTCGTGTTGTACATTTCTGAGTTTCGCTAGATTAATTTGATCATATTCAAATTATATTTTAAATTTTGTAAAGAATCGGGGGTATTTCTTAAAGCGGACAGATTGATGTTATCGTTTCAGACATTGAGTTTAAAAAACTATTTCTGGTCTACTTTTTGAGTACTGTATTCACATTGCGGAATATATTCGGTTTTTTTTTGCAGCCGCCGGTTACTTCTTCAGGGGCAGTGCAAATGGATAGCAGTGTCGCCGCTGTTGCCTTTTTGCATTTCTCAAGAAGAGGGCGATTGTCTTTGCTTCCGCAACCCATAATTCTCGTTGCCATCATGAATCCTAACCGGTTTTTTCTTCTCCGCTTCTGCGCAAACTCGTCGTCGTCGACGAAGTTCAATGTTACTTTTCTCTCTGTGCCAGAATTGTCGTCATCGCGTCCTCTTCCTCTCGCCCAATCGGGAGAACGCATTTTCACCAGCCGGCTGTGTATGTCTATGCGCGTGCGGGCTCAGTTGGCCACCTGCCAGAAAAGCAAACGTCTTCGGGACGGCGGCTGAGATTCTGTTTGGCTTAAACGATTTTCTTTCCTTTTGCGACGCCGCCGCCGCGCTCTCTCTGTGTCCATAACCAATTCTTTAGACGCTAAAACAAGGGTGGATCCCCAAGAACATTTTCTCCGCACCGCTAATGAAAATATTGCCGTATTTTACAACCCATCTGGCTCATGATAGCACCTGCTACCGCAACACCCATCATCCGCCCTGCCAACTGACGCACAACACATTACTGGAATCGAATGAGTCATTTTATAAACGCTAATTTCCACCACATCCGATATCGGGACTCGAGATCTCAAATATTGGACTTAAGAATATTAATTTTAATGTACCCAGACAAGTATTTGAAGCCTGAAGCAATTGATCGGCCGACTAGACTGAAAATCAGTCAAACTGTAGTCCACTAACCCTGATTGATTCCATGATAAAGGCGGTTGATGTATAGTTTTCTTCAAATAAATATCTATGAGATGTAGCTTATTTAAGATTACGCCAGTGTTGGCGTAATAAATATTTAAGTGGTCCAGTACAACATAGAAGAGGAGAGGGGGGGGGGGTTGAGTGCGGAACTAGCGTAAAAAGATGGGGTCGTCTGATGCCGATTAATGAACGAAAAATTCAGTTCTCATCCGGTCTATTTTTTCTTCCATTCGTCGTGGGTCCCGGTCGTTTCCAATGGCGTCCCGTCATTTGCGTTATACGCTCGCGCGGCTGCGTGATGTGGGCGAGTCCCACCCCAACCCCCCATTTACTGAAACCCCTCCCACGCCCTCCCTTCTCCTCTGTCGTTGTCCCAACCTCGCGCTCCGCGAGCCCAAATTATACGCCGAGTTAGTCGGATTCCGAAAAATTTTACGTCCATCATCTTCTGGTGCGTCGTTCTAGCTCTCTCTCTCGCTCTCGCTCTTCCGTATAAAAATAAATTGTCTTCAACGTCTGAGCGTTTGCATCTGGATAGGTTCCCTGCTCGCTCCCGTCTCTCAGTTTTACTTACCATTATTATCATCAAACATTCTATATAGCGTGTCGCTTTTCGGTGTAATACGATTCAAACGCGAGATTGCCAAAATTGTGAGATGCCAGAATTTAAACTTGACGTCCGTATCTAGGATAAATGTCACGCCTGCGCACTCATCTTTAGGAAATGGCTACTAATGTGACGGCTGTGCGCTTTTTGTGGGGCAACTCTCGTAAAATTATCCAAGGAGTCGGGGAAGGGGCGTTTTGTCCCGTATGAGCCCAGGGAAGGATCGGATCCACCAAGTCCACGCAGTGCGTAGTGCGTGTAAATTTGTTTATGGGAAGAAATTGTATTGTAACCCATTTATTAATTATGGGATGCTGAATTGAAACTCTCTTTATCATTTCATTGGTTGGTTAAACTCGTATTGTACGACTTTGAACCAAAGTTAGGGTGTGGATTCTGGACGCTATTTGCGTTTCAATTTGATTTAAAACTTAGAATTTTGAGTTTCCATGTGACTGCACAATGCTGTCTGGAATGCAACCGAAATCATATCGATACTGCCGTTGTTTTTTTTACAACCGAAAGTGTTAGAACCAACGCGAACATGCTCATGAACGCAAGATGTCAATACGTCCATTCCCGTAGTGGGTACGAATTCAAATAAAGGCGAACGACAGAGTTTGTGTTTCGGCACGCGTGACGCGTCATTGGACCAAATCTTGTGTGTGTATGTATTTGTGTGCGTGGGTGGAGTTGGTACGAAAGAGAGAGCGATAGAGTGCGAGCGGAGAGTTAGCTCATTTGGAGCGCTTGACGCCTCGCATCCATCATCAGGGGAGGAGGGGAGGGCAATCCTCTTCTTCCGGTTGGGTGCTGACCTGACACTCGATGTCTCTCTCTCTCTCTCTCTCTCTCTCGCCGAGGAACAAGATCAAACGTGGAGGAAACTCGTATGAATAGCCACCAGAAAAGAATGATCTTTCGGAAAACGGCTCTATGGAGTCATATTGTCGCTGGCTTGTTACCCAGCCGAAAATCAAAGTATGCATATTGATTCACCGATTCAGACAGCATTATTCAACTTATTACTTGATTTTTAGATGTTTGGGTTCGTTCCCGTCACCGATTTGTCACTACACTAAAATAAAAAGACCAGCGTCGACTTATCTCTAAAAAATATCGCGGCACCAAAAAATATCAAAGGTTGCACTCGCTCTTAGTATACCTACATATCGGCATTTAAATTTGTAAAATTCGGACATTTTATTGGAGTGATCTTCCTGGATACTTCTAATCCATAAATCGATTGGAGCGAGCTCCAATCGATTTAGGATCTGTTTGGTTTTGATCTCAGATCTCAGGCGGATCGATTGTCTGGCCAAGCCCGATATCCGCATACCTGTGGAAATCGTAACGGCGCTTTGACTGCCAGAGACAGATGAATTGCGGCTGTAATGCCAGAAGATTTAACCACCCAATAAAAAATCTTTAATTTATGGGCGAAGTAACACCACTCGATCACAAAAATCCCTTTTTGAATTATCTTTTAATGGACTCTCTTGGCCTGGTTTCTGGAAGCATCCTCGGGAGGCTAGAGCTTGTACTTTAACCCTTCGGAGGAGTCTTACCAACTTCTATGCGATTCTTCTACGACACCGAGGATTATGGAGGGGCGATAGTATCGAACCCATAAATATTATCGGTTGAAGTCAGTCGGCGAAAATATCCCGACAGAAAATATTATTAGCCCATAAGGATGATTGAGCACGGCCGTCCACCTATTTGATAGCAGAGATCTACCTGGTGCTGAAGAGAATAATATGTGAGATTTAATGTCGTTGTTGCTTTGTAACTTCCCAACCATTTTCCAGATATCATATTTGCAAGCCGAATTTGAGACTTATTACGGCAAACGAATATTGCAGGTTCCGTGCTTGAAAGTGAAATTGAAAGTGAAACAGAAAGTGAAAAAAAAAAATACTGTAGTGCTATTCACTTCAGTGATTGAAAAAAAAGACTAGCACGTAGGTTTTGATATTGGAGTTTGTCGTTACCACGTACTAAATTATGTATGGAAATGAGACATCGTGCTCCAGGGAGTTTCCATATATTGTCACCTGGTCGAAAACGGGGCTCCGATCGCAAATAAGACAGTTGTCGCTCCCATACCCTAAAATACGCCATTGAATTTGTCGTTGTCGTAGAGCTACGCTTTCTCAAACTAAACGGAAATTTCTCTGTCGTTGTGCTTGCTCTAAACGAGAAGACCAAAAGAGCGATTTTTGAGTAGATTACTCAGCTTCCATTTGTTTGGTGTATACAGAGTATGTCTACTGTCTCGTGTACTCATTTAGAAGCGATCGTTAGTCATTTCGATAGTGGGGCTGTTCCGACTATCGCCCATCCTTATTGTTCTGTTTAGATACCTAGCAAGGGTGATATCCCCACTCAAGGTACATTCCCCCTCCCCATCCGTCGCCCACTCCACCACCTCCACCTGCAAGCAGTTTGCTCTTCGGGCACCGCCTCAGCGCTCGTTTCTGGTTTCACGCTCGTCGCCCGCGAGACGCCGGCGAGGGTGCGATTTAATTTCACGCATGTTGCGCCTCCAATTTCAAATAAATTCCTGGCCAATTTAAACTAAACTAAACCCTGCAATTTGCGTGTGCGTAACGTCGCTCTCCAGCCTTCATCCCCCTCCCCCTCACACCTTGGGTGTACGTCTCGTCTCTCCCTCAAACTTCATCCCCATCTTGCCGTTCACCTCATAACACCCACAACCCCCCCTCCATTTCATCTTGGCTATATAATCTCTGTATCTATAGTCTAGCAGCACATAGTCGCTCTTTTTCACGAATTGAATGCTTTCCGTATCCGATATATTGTCTTTCACCTGAAAAAACTACAGGGTGTTCAACTGTATTCGTTATGCGGACCACTGACATTTATCGCACTCAATTTGTCGCACAGTTGCCGTTGAATGAGCAAGGAGAAGGTCAATATTTGATCACACAAGATTGGTATTTTCAGCGAGAGCTTAAGAGTTTCTTAAAAATATAATTTTAAAAAATTGGTACAGAGTAATAGGAATTTACACCTAGGCAATTATAATAAAACAATTTTTGACTAATCAAAATGTGTGGGTGTGTTAAATAGTAGCGATCAAGAAAGGGCTTATTAACAGAAATGTAACGCTCCATCCACGAAATGAAAGCATACTTGCTTCCACGCAGCACAAATCTGGTAGTGATTGCCCGTTTAAAGGGGCAGCATATAGACGGTGTCACCTCTCTTTCGTTATTGGAGTTTGCTCTGTGCTTTATTGTTCATGGAAAAGCATTTTTCGGTTTATTTTTCAATTCGTAGTTCTTTTTGTACCGAATATGGTATAAAAATATTGTACTAAGAATAAGACATGTTCTCTTCCCTGTTCGTCAAGTAAAAATATCGTCTATCTTTTGCCCGAACAGATTCGACATACGACAGGAGAATTTGTAGGCAGCTCTCTCAAAACATTAATAATAAAAATATAATACAATTCTTCTAAATAGATGAATAAAATTGTCATGTGATGACGTGAATATCTCTGATGCCGGTAACAGAATTTAGTTAAGGGCATCAGGAGGATTCTGTATCTGTGTTGCCATCGTCTGACATGTGTGCCAGCGTATAATGGACACCGGCACACAGAGGTTGGCGTTGGGTTCGCAAGTGTCGCTGCCAGACAGGCTGCAAAAAAGATGGACCCCCGTCGAGGTTGAAAGTGTGCTGGACGATGGGTGGTAGGGTGGGCGGGATGGTGGGGAGAGGAGAGAGGAGCGACCGTAACTGGATCGGCTTGTTGACGTCCATCGCCGTAAATCGAGCGAGAGCAGCTCGCGCCGCGCCACGCTCATAATTCACCGGCGAGTTTTACACTGCATCGATCTATCATTCGCTAGTTTTTGGTGCGTCCATTTTTTGACAGGACCTGAGAGAAAGAGAGAGTGAGTGAGAGAGAGAGAGAGAGAGAGAGAGAGAGAGAGAGAGAGAGAAGGGAAGCAATCCTCCAATTCGATTTCTCTTTGTGAATTCGATCGACTGCGGGCCAACACGGATTGGTGGAACAGAATTAGAATTTAGAACGTTTCTTTCGTTTCGACCGATTGCAACCTCCCAAGACCAAAACCGAAACGTGGAGATTTTTTGGGGTTCTTTGAAGGAATTTCACGAAGAAGTCGGAAAACAGAAATGCTCGCACTGCGCAACTTCTCTTTCAGAAATTGTGCTGAAAGACTGGTAGCCGATTGCTCACGACGCCAAAGGGTCCGAGGATGCCCACATCGGGGCATGGCCACGGACGCGAATGTGGACGTGCGGTCTCTGGAGGATGCATCGATACAGTACATGTATACAGGGCAGTGTGTCTGCGATGATTCAGGTGGAATCATTCATGCGATTGTATCGTTTTTGTATCGTTTGCAGCTATTTGTAGTCCATTAAACGGACTAATGTTTATCGGATCACGGGATTGACTTCGCTCAGAACGACAAGCTTCTCTTGTCTTGATAAGGCAAAACATTGTCGATTTATTCTTGAAGATACAAAGCTTGAATTCTGAAATGTATTGTTTTGACGAAGACCAACTAGGACTGCAATCTACTCGTTTGTGACGATCTTGTATAGTCTTATAAGTTGACAGAATGCATTTTGTATTATGGTAAGGGTTTATGAACTCTGACAATGTTTTAGAGCAATTAATTATTCGAATTGTGTATAAGGTAGCACGTACCCTTAAATATAGAATTCGTCACTACTTTTGTCCTGGGAAGAGAACATCCTATCTTGGAAGTCTTATTTACAGTACATCCTTTGGACACAGCTGTGCATTGTGATTGTTGTCATATTGGATGACAAAGATTTTTCACTTATGCCATACCAAAGGATCTTATGGAAAATAAATGGGCGAGATTGGACGTGGAAATGGTGCAGGTTGTTCGGGAACGGGTGATGTCGAATAAAGGGGTAATGGTGGTTGGTGCTGGGGTGGGGCATTGGGGGCGTCGGTAAATAGGCGACGAAGACAATGTAGAACCGATAGCTGTCGATATATATATATATATATGGAGGGACGAACGATAGTTGACGGTAATCGCCGAGTTAATTACGGCGCACAAAAGGTCGAGTCTCGCCTGCGCCAGAAACGGGGGAGACCAGTCGCGGTAATTACTCGCCGAGCGACATCATTCGCTGCCACTAGGGGGCGCAGATCGGAACGACACACGACTAGTGAAGCATCCACCCGAGGGTAGGATAAAGCAAAGCAATGCGTTCGAGCAAAGGGTCTGACCAAAGAAAAGACCGAAGAGACTTTCTAGGAAATGGGACGGTTCATATTTAGTTCCATGACAAAATTTTGGTTGGTATAGTTGGAATTTTTTTTTTGTTTCCAATCAACTGTAGTCAACCGCACTACAGGCCTTACGTCCCTCTCATGGTGCTTATGCACTGTGCGAGGGGGAACGACCAGTACCCCGGGATCGAAATTTTCGAGAGCCCGCGCCAGGAATCGAGCAAATTGTTATCTGGTGTGCTTTGTTTTCACGTGAGATCAACAACGTAATTCCTTTGATGGGGAGACGGCATATTTTGTTTTTGAGGCGAATGGGAGATTAGTAAGAATTTGTTAACGGTTAATTTATTGTGAAATACTGATAATCGAGATCTGAAATTTCGTCGCTAGACAACTACTGTGAGGAACTATCTGCAGGTAAAATTTCATTCAATTTGGTTAAGCCATTCGTAAGATATGTCCCGAACAGAAAGTTTCTTTTCTTTCTTTGTTTTATAATATAAGATTTGCCGATGGTTGTGAACAAAAATTTGGAACTCCTACACTGACAAATGTTGAGATCCGACAAATGACAACAGGGTCAAATGACCCCGATATTTGATCGGCTAATCATTGCGTGTTACAATTTGCGCCCCGCCTCCTACTTCTTTCCTCGACTTCCACTCCCCCCCCCCCCACCCCGCCGGGCTTTTGTCTGTCGCTCGGCTTAAGTGGTGCGCGATAAGGAGGAGACCTTCCACTGTGACACGGCGCACGCGCAACGAAATTCAAATGGAGCGCGTTCCAATCGACCTTTTTTCTTGCCGTCTGTCTGAACCACCTTCAAGTTACCACTCTCCCCCCCCCCCCCTTCCTTCCTTCCCCATCTCTCTACAGCACTTGCTTACGTGCGTCTCCTCCTTTGTAACGGCATACCAACGCGCATTCCAAAAAATTGAGCTAAACGTCAGCGATCAGCGTACAACCCAACTACATACTGTACATACACTTAGTGTTTTCTCTGCTGTTTAAAAATGAATTTTGGCAGGAACGATGCTACTATGATCAGAGCTGCCGAGAAAGCCGACCAATTAGTGTCGTTCCCTACGGCCTGTACCCCCGAATGTGACTTAATTCGCCGATAGGTGAACGTCTCTCAAACCAACGATTGTCTAAATTCATCGACATTGACCAAGAAGAACGGGCAATTGCCTGGGAGCTGTCCCCTTTAAATTGTAGGACCTCTTGGTGGTACACTCCTTTTATTTTATTGAGGAGACTTACCAAAGTCATATGGTACATGCCTAATCTCATACTCTCAGTCCCAGTAAGTAAAATCTCTTATTTATTTGGTTAAATATGTTAAAAAAAACACAACTTCATAAAAATGAGTCTGTTTTGGTTAAGGATATTTTTCTGATA
This sequence comes from Mycogona germanica, assembly GCA_034698785.1. Classification (NCBI taxonomy): domain Eukaryota; kingdom Metazoa; phylum Arthropoda; class Diplopoda; order Chordeumatida; family Chordeumatidae; genus Mycogona; species Mycogona germanica. Next base: position 5,584 of record JAQGBY010001474.1, on the reverse strand, counting down.
TCTCAGAAATTCAGCATGAAGCTGTTTTAAAAAGTAAAAAGTAATTAAGTAAGTAAACGATTCAAATTTTAAACGTCTTCAAATTATTTTCGGCGACAATGACTGAGTGTAGCGTTGGTCAGCGGGAAAATATTTTCATTACTGTAACTAGATTAGGGATGAGCGGAATGCTGGACGCAAAACCAAAATGGCGATAAGAGTTTGCGACACTCTTCGGTTATAATAATAGTAAACTATTATTTAAAATAAAAAAATTAAACTAGAAAACCGTGGGAACTGACACTACAGATAAGACGATAACGATTCACATCAACAAATTTACCACATCCCGTGGAAAATTCCGTTGTACTACTCTATATTTGTAATTACTGTAACTGTCGGATTATAGTGCTAGATCTATCCTAGCCTCCTTTGTTCTTAAAAAATAATTATCGTTGGTCGTTTTTCGTAAAATAGGCAACATCCCTCAGCAAATGTAAAATGCCCGTGCGGTTTTAGATTCGGAACTCATAATCCTCTGATCCTTAAAAGACGTTCAACCATCAAAAATAAAAGTTCATTTGGCTACTGTTCAGTTCTGATAGAAGTTCATTTATAGAGGAAAATTATTTTTGTCCAGATCTTGTTGGATCCATCAATATAACACGAACTGTTTTTTGTATTCATTCAAAAGAATAACTCATGCCCCGAAAGTGTGACAGTGTAGCAACAGCCTTCCCGACAATAGCGATTGTGCTCACACAAAAGCTGAACAAACGGTGGAGGCCTGGGTCTGAGATATGTGCAATCTGAGAGAGCAAAAGGGTTTATGGGGGTGAGATGGGTGGAGCTGTAATTTCGGGCAAGGGTGGTGGTGGTGGGGGGTAAATCATTGGAGCGGCGACGGGGGATTTTAATAAAGGAGTCGTCGCGGAGAAGTCGAAATGAACGTCATCGTGTGTCGAGACGTGATGGCATTTCGCACGTGTGCCTACTGCGAAGGACGGGTCGTCTGGAAGGTGGGGCAGGGGGAGGCGTGGTGACGTCAGGGGTTGAGACTGCAGAGCTATTGAGAACGATATGGGTTGGGTAAGGTGGGCGATGTCGAGAGACGAACGGGCGGAGAGAAAAATTAATATACGCGCGACTCGCAAAATACGCGACAGGGCAACGAGGTGTACGGAAAAATCTTAAATCTTACTTAGTAGTAGAAGTCGGTTACAGTACATTTTAGTTTCGTGAAAAATTCAGGTCTGGCTTTTATAACTGCAGCACTTCTGGTGTGCACTTGATAAGATGGCCCTCCCTCCCTCTCTTCTCCATCGGAAACAGATTTGTGGATTTTCAAAATTTGTTTCATTTTTTTTGGGAACTGACTTCCGACCTCTACCGTTCCATATCTTTACGACATGCTTAGTAGACAGTTGAAGAACGAATATAAAGGAACTAGCTGGTTTAGCGATGCACCGATATTGCCGTCTCACACACTATAGATGGCGTTGATGTACTCTAACTTTATATGCCAATTTAGGACTTTCGTTTCTTATTCATTCTTATTTTCTTCTAGACGAATCGTCGCTGCTTTTATTTTAACTGTTAATTATTTTAAATTCAAAGAAGCAACGGTAACTGTCTAAATCAGTTGAAATATTGGCATTCTCTCCAGACTATCGCGAACACGCTGACAACGCGACAAATCCAAAAGTGACACGCTGGACACTTAAAAAGGGCCACCACCGGTAACAGTTGTAACCAAGTGGCACACGTTTTTTGACGTCTCAGGGTTGAATGCAAACACCCAATATGTGAAATAGGTTCTTAGTTCGCCGAATGGCGAGGGGAAGGGGTTGATAAGGAGAAGAATTGGGGGCGTAGTACATGAGGAGTTTTTCGAAAGACGCGCCTGGAAAATGAATTAGGAAGGATCCGTGTTTGCCGAATGTCGCGTAGAGATCCCCTGTGACGAGAACAAGATTAGCATGAAGTATGGAGTGAGGCAACACTGAGTTGTTGAAATGGTGATGCTCTCGCCGGATGGAGAAAAACTGACAAAATTTCTGAAGAAAGAGAATTTAAATACATCCGCCACATGACTCGAACCCACCACCTCCCTTGTCGGGTTAATAATCACCTAAATATTGATATCCCAAGCAATTATTGCTGCACAGAAACTTGCCTTAAGTCTTTTCAACCAATTATAAATTACGAAATACCCACATGAAATACCATACAGTCGAATTCCAATACAGTTATGGATTAAACGAGTCTTTTACGACTTATGTAAAATGGGTCGCTGGGTTAGTCTTCGGATGCGCGTTCGCTGCATTTATCCATATACGGAGTATTCGGGCCACGTCTTTCTGTTCATCTCCGCGAATTGGTTTCGTAGTTCCTCACCTAATAGCCGAACAGAGTATCCACCCAGAGGAAAGAAAAACAGCGCAAACATGCACAAAATAACTACATTTCTATATCCACATCGCCGTACAACCTTCTAAGACCCTGTTTCCACATATGAGCGATAACCTGTGTGGGGAAACGAGCTCTCCGAGCACCTGCATATGAAATAAATGTTATTACATCTTCTAAATTTTCTCACGATGCGGCACTGGTGACGGTTATGGCGGCGTGAGCGTTTGTGACCATTAAATGACCATTGAACCATCGACCAATCGACCATTTGAATCGAATTCAATTTGTGAAAAGAAAAGTGGTCATGTTCGATTTTTCACATATCTGTGTTCTTCCTGTTTGTGGTCATATTTACATGACATTTTGAAGAACAATTAATAAAGTTCTTCCCGTTCCAGCTTGGGTCTCAAGCTGATACACGAAGCCCAAGTCAATGTTCGCCCATCCAAACCCCAATTTCATCCCCGTTCTATCCCCCTCCGATGCGGTAACCCCTTTCTTGCCCCCTAGACATTGCATTCCCTTGTAGAAAATGAGATGCCAGTCGTGGTTTGGAGGCCTGTGCGGCCGAGGAATCCTCTCAACGCTGCCATCAACACCCATCCCCCTCCTCTTCCTCGCCCCCAGACACCCCATTCTCCTCCGGTTTCGCCCTATCATCATCTTGTGTACTAGAGTAGTTCACCTTTCCCGCCCTGAAGTTGGGCGAAGGAAAAGAGGGCAACTGCAAAAGTTCCGATCAACATCCTAAAAACCATACGATTATAACAAACACGTTGTAACACCACTATGTTGACCTTGCTGTGCGGTTTGGGAAATGAAATTGAAATAGAATTATTGAGTTTGGAGCCGGAAGGATTAAACGAGGGATATTCGGTATTGTCATATCACATCTGCCAATTCTAGGATGTTCTTGGAATATTGCCATTGTGTTTTCTAGCGAATGTTGTATTGGATACGTGTGAAATTGGATTGTAATCACAACGACATTGAATTAATTTTCAGAAAGATTGTTTAGGACGTTTGTAAGTTAAGCTAATAAGGCAAAAGGATTGTATGGTGAAACAAAATTATTATTTCGATTGAGACAAAATTATTATGCAATTTAAATTTTTATGCATACCGAAAGCTTAATAATATTAATATAATAATAATAAATTGTAAAACATATATGAACGAAACGTCAATGGAGTAGAGAACTCCCAATAATTATAAATCACTTCATCAATTTTTCTCATCTGCCAATTCAAATTCAAATTAGGCCAATATATATTACATATATGCTAATTGACATAAGTCAATGTATGTCAATGAGCATTTCTTTTACAGTATCCTCACTGGCTGCGACATTACAATTATATCCTCTAAGATTTATTTGTTCGAATTTAAATTTTCTTTATGAAATATTTGTCTTTTCGCTTAAAAATAACATATTTATAAATATTTGGTTGTTTGATCAAGTAAACATCTTTAAAAGATCTTACCGCTTAAGGAAACATTTTTTTATATTTTTATTTAGGTCCCGCCTAGCCCCGCTCAAATTTATTCATTCATTGTTTAGTCTCTTTTGATGGACTCTCTCCTCCTCAATACCATTTCTAGCGAAAGGCGATATTTGTTTCCGGTTGAGAGACGCGACATATCGGTTACGAAAAAAAACCTCTTTCCATTTTTTTCTTTCTTCAAAAAATAGTAAAGAAAAACCTATCTCTGTCCTTAGGTTTCTCTTTTCTATTTTCCATTTGTGTAGTTGCCCACGGGATAGACTGGCGATGGCTTTCCGCACAATATTCTCTCTTCACTCGATCCGAAGCCTCCGGCGCAACAATGGGTCATGGCTTTTTCCTCGCGATTTTTCCATAAACTCGGGGATCGGTGGGATCTCTTAATGTACCGTGCCGTGTTTTACCCCCTTCTTCCCCCCTGTCCACCACCCACCGACCACATTGGAGGGGGGGTAACAGAGAGTTGGGGGTTGAATGCTATCGCGTTATAACCGCGGAATCGAATTCTTGAGGGGAAAATAGGCGTCGCTTGAACCGTCTTCTAGTCAAGCGGTATTCACACCACGTCGTTGAAGAACCTGTGGGCCTTTTTCGTGACCTCCACATCTCGCTTGACCTCTGGTCTAAGCGCTGCCCCGGCTGAGGACGAGCGTTAGGAGCTCGGTAATCCGGGTGAAGAAGCTCACCGACATATTTTCGATTTTGGTGATGGCCAAATTTATGTGCGTTCGGGTTGGTCAATTTTGGCGGTCTAATTTTAAAGCCAGAGCTGAAATTCTCACTTCATCAATACCACTTTTGCACTTAGCGACATAGCTCAATTTTCTCGTGGCACGGTCCCGCGGTTCAATTCTCGACGTGTGCCTTTGAATATTTTATTTTTAAAAAGTGAGTTGTTTATAATATAATTTAGATAGTTTAATTAAAATAAAAGATTGTGATTCTTTAGATGTATTATATACTTTAAGTTGTCTTGTTTATTCGATCGTGTAATAATAAAGACCAAGGTGTTTCACGATACAGGTACAAGCCAAAACAAAGAAAGGGCAAAGCCCGGCCCCCTTTGTTTTCTACTAACCTACGACATATATTCTTTATATTTATATGTTTGTAATTTATTGTAAAAGGATTATATCTGTATCTGTATCTTTACGTCTAACGAATTAGTTTAACGGTTGGTTGAATTAATTTATTCTACAGAGAGATATTATTTAAATTTTAATTATTTTATTCTACAAAGAAATATTATTTATATTTTAACTATGTCATTCTACAAGCTTGTTGCAAGCAAATAAATAACTTGTTTTGTTCTACACTGCATCATTGAGTGCAAAGAAAACCTTTGCACTTGAGGGGGTGAGATGAGTGAGGATGAGATAACAACGATCAGACTGGTCCGAATGATTTGATAACTGTCGCCACGATCCTTTGCGATTGACCCTCCCCTATAATAGCTAGTCTCGACTTTCCAGGTTTTGTTCGCCACGAAAATCTCGAGATACACGTTACTCTGTATTTTTTCTTCCATATTATTCTGTGAGGCTTGAGGGCGCGAATAGATCGGAATTGGAAACGGTATGTGGGCCGTGTTTGTGTACGTGCCAGCGAATAGGTTAGAAAAAAGGTGGTGGTGGAGGAGGAGGAGGAGGGGGTGAGGTGAGGGAGGAAGAGATAAAAGGGAGAGTTTG
>JAQGBY010001473.1:0-29122 GCA_034698785.1 Mycogona germanica | reverse complement strand
ACTTTAATTGCTAAAATTTAGAATCACGTTAACTTTCGATAAGGCTGCGCAGAAATTGTGTTTCAGTTTCGCGAACCTAATTTGATTGACATTATTTACTTATCGAATTAGCATATCAATTGGGTGCAGTGGCTATCCATAATGAACACTTAGGCATGACAATATTTCCAATGAGTGCGCGCCTGACCTTAAATTGGTTGTCACCACGACAGCTAATTATATATTCTTGGAACGCGTAGAACTCTATCGAGTTGCTGCGAATGTTGCCCCGGAGCATTCCTGTCGGCCCTCGACAACTCTCCCAAAAATATATTATCATAATTAAAAATGATACGTGGTTGGACTGTGGAAGTTCAGCTGACCCGATTGATCTCACGTGTCCGGTCACCTTTAGAAGTCCTTAATGTTACCCTGTCTCCCCCCCAAGGCATGTTCCTTGTGCGTCACGGACAACGCATATAAGGACAAGTCAAATTAGGGGGTAGATTAAATTAATATTTCATGGTAGCACCGGATAAGAAGAGTGGATAGAATTTTGATGCGATTGTTCTTAGAAATTAACGAACTTATTTATCTTTTGTCCTCGGGAGACAACTGTAGTCCATCTTGGTGGAACAGACTTCACATGCACTCGAAGGAGTTGACCCCGGAAAACCTTTTCAGAATTCGTAGCAAGCTTGCTGATTATGCCAATGGTAATTTGATCGAAAATGGAGAATCGATTTTCGTTCTCTTCTGCAAATCATTAGCAAATAGAAATATATTGTTTCTTTGTTCTGTTTTGTATGTTCTCTTTTGTATGTTCTCTTTTTATTTGACAGAATTGTTTGAGTTGTTTCGTGTGAACGTATGAATTACTTTTGAGATTATATCTGTTCAGTAATCATAAGACAACTTTCTACGAACCACTGTTTTTAAATGAGAAATTGTCTGATGTGTTCGGTTTTCGGAAAACTAAACCATTTCACGTATCTGCGGCTAAAACGATCGACCATCTAAATGGTAGCGGAAATAGTCTTTACTCGGGGCAGTTGCTTTTTGACCACTTTAATCCATTAATTCCGTTAGTCCGAAAAATACAGACTTTTTTTTACCCCACCCGTCCTAACGTCTTCGCTGAACCTCAACGTGGCCGACTGATACGCAACAGCGCAGATTATCTTTTTTTCGGTCTCTTTTGTAAAGCCCCAAAATAAGGCGCTACATATTCGTTTTATAGCATGAAACCCATTTCCTGATAGCCCCGAGACATTTTGCCGCGAGTTAAGAGGCATACTTGGATTTGTGATAAAAAAAAAGCACAATACGAATAATGTGACTATAAGGCTGGTCTTTTCGGCCTCTATTGCTTCTTAGCCTTATGGTCGTAGAGCCGAGCACCGAGCGTATCCAAGATATCGACATTAGCCGACCGGAAACACTGAAAAGGAATAGTATTTTTAAATTGTTGGGAGAATTTTATTGTATTAACAGCATCTGTTGATTTTTTTATGCCACGTATTTAAAGGCGAAGGAATATCAGAAAACGGCATTTTATTAGCTACAACGTCACCATCACAAAATGTCAATCATGACGACCAATTTGGCTAACCGACCTTGTGGTCACCATGACCACAAGCCTAACAAGCCTACAACAAAACTGCACGAATTATATTATCAATGGTCAATCAGAGCTTACAATAGGCGCCAATGGTTCTTCCGGTTACTGTTGAAATATGATTTTTTTTGCAGGCTCAAAGGAGTATAGGAGGCGTGTTCCTGTGTGGGCAAAAGGGAAAACCAATTATGCATTATTCATTCGGAAAACACACAATGAAATGACCTCTGTTGCCAAAGGAAAACCGGTAAAGATAACATAAACGGTTGATTATATTAAAATAAATTTAACAAAGCAGCTAGCATTCGAGGAGGGCAAATTAAAAAATTGTATCTGAACGTAACTGCGACCTCTGATCGACGGAGAGCATGGCCCACGTTAAACACTGACCGGAAGCCATTGCGACATAGAGGATCCGGTAGGAGGTCTCGGTATGTTGATTTCTCGAATGAAGCTGGTGGTGCGAAAGACATGTAAATGGTGAAATACTGCAATTACTCGTTAGCTATAAATATACAGAGCGCAATTTGAGTTCATGATATTGAACATTTTTTAATTGTGGACACGTGACTAAAGAATATTTTCAAAATATTTCATGGAATTTGTTATCATGCGTTTGGTTATGGCGTGCGTTTGTTTACAAATTATTTAACATTAACGACGATGGACGAACTTAATTTGGAAAAAAATAGAAGGATTATTGATAAATATAATTTTACGATATTTGGGAACATGAAAAAGGTTGCTCCATCCTCGCCCAACCGTCTAAAACCGGTTCTACTCGAGGTTACTTCTTTGGTGGTTGGGTATGATGTTTGCCTAATCGCCGCCATGACGACGTCGTCAGGCAAGCGGGTCGAAGTGCGCATGCGCGACGTCCAAATATCTTTTCACGCGATCGCGAGGCGTCGACAGTCGGATGGTGTGTTGTGTGTACTACGTAGGTGTGTGGTACATTTTGCGTGGCCGCCCCTCGTTATTCATATGCATTTGTGATTGCCAACTACGGCAACGGTGGTCGGATTAGCATATCGATTAGTGGGAGAGGGGCAATTGATTAACGCGCAAGCTTGATGCCCCGCGGGAACGGCGTTCTGCGTATACAGGGTGCGTAAGAGATATAAGCACGCCCTTTATGGTTTTCGATGGCGACACTTAAAATGAAGGTGGCTTAATCTCGATTTGAACCGCGTTGATCTGACTATTCAAGTGGATGTAAATCAGGGCGAGTTATTTTTAAATCTTTAAATATGCCTGCATCCTGTAGTGCGGTTGGCTACAGTTAAGTGGACAAAAAAAAAAAAAAAAAAAAAATGTTTATTTTCATTATAAGCTAGCTGGTAAAACGCTATAACGTTCATGGAAGTAAAAAATTATTGGAAGTGGAGGTAAACATTTGTTCATGGAAGCAAATATAATTATTAATTATTCCATTACGTTCAATTTTTTTTATTCAATTCCCATATTATATGGGTACAATTAAAGAACACAATTAATACATACATGACACGAAGTTTGCTCTCAGTGCTTAGGCAATATGTAAGGGCCCTACGAAAACCATTGTTAAAATTATGTTTGACTTGAGAAGAGGTCGCTCCACTCCGAAAAACCAATAAAGACATGGACAGCTGTAATAAATCAAATTAACAAATCCTATAAAACAATAAACAGTAACCCCATATTTAAGTTGTATCATTCAGTGAAAGTTGTATCAGAAATAACGGAATTTAAAAAGAAAAGTGTTGTTCACAATTTCTATTTCTACTGGATTGACGACTAAAAATAATTATCACATTGTAATAAATAACTCTCTCCAGATGTATTTCCTGTCAAATTAATGTATTTTTCTGTTGAAAAGAGATTCACAATTACGGAGTATATTTGAATTATTAAGCAATCTCACGCCCACATATGAAACCTTCCTATCAGTTATTTGCAATCTTGTAAATTGTACAGTGTAGCAATGCCCCTTCGTTTGTTCACATTGAAAATTAACCAACAAAGTGACATGATCTTTAAAGAGCTTTCCTCTCCACATCAAAATTAAAATTTGTTTGCAATTTCCAAAAGCTTTGTGAAAGATATTAGCAGAAATTTGTCTTCATTCTGTGATACCTCTTGATTAAGTATGAGTTCGTGAAACATTAATGCGAGTATAATTATAAGTTGAAGGAACAGGACTTGAACATTCTGTATGTCTTCAACATCTAATTTGACAGTTGTTACTCTAGCTAAGACATATCAGTGGCTCAGATTAGAATTCGTTTCACTGTCAACAGTTGTAGAGGTTTTCACGACCACCTTCTACAAAATGTGGTCCCATGAGGACAAGCAGGAATTGAAAAAGTCAACTTTTTGACGACAGATAGAATACATTTGAAATTAATAATTAACTTTTAAAAATACTGGTATATCGATCTTATTCAAATTTAACTAAATAAATAATACCGTGTTCCGTGTTTGCGGCGACTTGGAGCGTACGGTGGCATTCGAGTGACGAGGAGCTAAAATGCGAACGTCAATTTGCATTTTGATGTTGGAGAAATAAATTTATTCCATATCTGTCAGGAGTCGAACATACGCTTCTGCGAATGTGGTGCAACGACCACGACAGCTTTGATCGAGAGTTCACACGTAACTTGCATATGGAAGTTGTATTGGCCGCGCGTGACGAACAGCATTCAAAATTCGAACATCGCCATTATACCCCCTTATTAGTAGTTGGCCATAATACTAAGTCCTCCTCATACCCGCGGCCAATCAATTTATTAATTTCAACTCCATTCGTAATTCGCGGCGAGAACCTCAGAGCACAATCCGACATTCTTACACCGGATGCATGACAACAAATATACACCCAGACGTGGAATTTTAACTGAGATTATCGATTATAATACCAAAATCACTCATCTCGATCGATAATGTGGCGAGAAGCACATTATCCATTATCCACATGTCCTCCTAAATCGTGTGTAGGGTCTTAGGAGGGTTAACGTTCGTCATGGGGTTAGCTGACCAGCTGCGCCGCGTGATGGGGCAGCGTGTAGCACCTTCTCATTAGTATGCAAATAGTCAGATATATAATTTCCGTTTTGCCCATTTTCGTGTGGATAGAGTGATGAGCTAATGTCGCTCACTTCCTCTTTGTTAAAGTGGCACTCGGGTCCTGCGCATGTCAGTGCTGGCCATGTAATTAAGTCCATATGCTGACCGTTTAATTCCCCTTGATTAGGTGGTGCCCCCGTTGCAAGTTGGGAGCGGGCATCGTCATGCTGACTTCAATCACACGCCTCAGCCATGGCGATATGAGTCCAGTGATTGCTGGAAAATGTTGACGTCTGACTCTGTAGGTGATGACTAGTGGTCGACTCGATGCTGTGAATTAGGAAAATTGTTCGGAGCTTGAGAATTATATTGTGACGCAATTTAAATGTGGCCTTATCACGACGAACTAGGCGGAGAAAGGACACGATTCTGGCCGTCGGATCGTAACTCTTTGACGGCATAATTTTTCCCGGTCGCTCTTCTGACTCGTATCCGACATGCATAATCAAAAAAGGCTGTAACTTATCAGATACTTTATTTGGCCAATCCGTTTAGATTAATTTTTCAGTTTTTCAGAATGATGATTTTGAAGTTGAGCGCTTTTTAAAATCATAAACCATAATCTCAATATAAGGTATCTTCCCTAGATGACGTCATACGGTTAAATTCGCCAAGCTCTCTATGAATACTAAGTTCATGATTACAATTTTAAAAAATAGAAACATTATATATATAATGCTTAGAATTCGTAAATGCGTATAATATAAAGAAGCATTTGCTGGATTGAAATGCAAATTTCTAAGAAAACCAATTTCATGAAAGTTCGATTGGTCAGTGTAGTTCCAAGAACCATTTAGGATAGCTGATGCTAAAATTTAGTTTTTTGGATATCTAAATTCAGGAAATAAAATCATATTTATGTATCTTGTTGCAGGTCATTTTTTATGGACATTGTTAGGCCACCATGCACCTACACTGCAAAACATGGTGTCTCTATAGAATAGCTTTTTTGAATCTTACTTATTTCATTTTTAATCGTTCTGATTTATTGAAGGACGTTAGAATGCAGGACCGTGTCCATGAAAGACGTCGAAAAAAATGTATTTCTCTATCAATGAAATTTGAAATCTTTTGTGTCAAAGATTATAAAATTAAATCTATGAAATGCGCTAGAAATGTCCACGAATCTTAAAAAGTACAGGACGCTTAGAAATAAAATCCGTACGCCAAAACTTTTGCTTCTTTAAATTAGCACTCCTCCTATTAAAGTGTAATCGGGTCTGATATTCTGACATCACGTTATCTGCGCGTTATGAATATTCATGGAAAAGGGTTTAATATTGTCAGGCTGATGGAAGGAGAAAAAACTGAACCGCTCTCGCCTGCATGACACCCGGATAAATATTGTCTTTTGAAACTGGCAACATTCTAAGAACGATCTTATACTGTAGGCTCAGAATGCATATTTTAGTCGAGAGACTAAACGGGGGGCTTATGTTTTCTTAAGCGTCTTTCTCGTCTGTGCCATGTCACGCAACTCAAAAGCGAATACTGAGCCCAGCATGGCTTGGGGTGTGTTCATATACATGTATATGTGTATACTCTGTATATATATATATATATATATATATATATATAGCCGTACCCTCCTAGAACCCACGTTCCGGAAACTAAAATCGAAACTAGGAAGTTCCATATGTCTGGCACACATTGGCGACAATGGCATCAATTCCATTTGGTTCACAAATGTGAAACCCTGAATCTGGTCATTTATAACCCTTCTTTACACAAAAACATTATATTGCAGTTTTAAAAAACAAAATTACAATTTCTCGGCACCAAACGTGCGTATGTTTCAATGAGATCCAAATTATAAAATCTTTGAACTAAGAAACATTCATTGCTGCCTTCTCTTTGAAAAACATCAAGAATAATTTAAACCAGAATTAGTAAAAAAGAAAGTTAAATTATTGAATTATTTTTTAGTTCTCGATTCATCAATTTGGGAGCATAATAAAGTTTTGCGAATGGAGCAAAAAGATTGAAATTGAAATGTTAAGGGGGTCTTGTGAGGATGTTTCGTGAAGTAGGCAGACTATCAGGATTTCCGAAACATCTTTGTCAACAAAGCCATTCTCCATAGATTATGATGGAGCTCATTTAGTAAGCGATCTAAGGATTTTTTTTAAACAATTTCCATACTTTGTTGTGTTCGAAACAATAAAGTTAATGGTTGCTGATCGCTTAAATAATTGCCTAATCTCAATTCTAGAAGATAATTGATTTTTTAAAAATTGGCTTTCAAATAAAAGAAAAATCCCACACATTTTAGTATACTTCTTACTTACGAAAAAGTAATTTAAAGTTGTTGTAGTCATTTAACTTAAATAAATTACAGTTTCAAGAATATTAACTACAAACGAACATTTTTTTAATCTGTTGGAGATGGTGGCCTAACAGAAGTATTTTGGCTTACTATTTTAAAATTTAAATGTAGAAGGTGTCTATCTGATATTGTACTATCCATTTGACATAGATGCATATTTGATAACATTAAACATTAAATAACCATGTGATGGACTTCTATACCACGAAATAAAACCACGTATCGCTATGCAAAAATGTTTTTCGTTGAATCAATATTCCAAAAATGATCCGCAAAAATAGGCAATATTCGCGTCACGGCACCGAGTATTGTAGGGTGTAATTCGTTATTCTATTTTATCCGAAACTCCGGTAATCGTGCGTCGTATTTTTTTTTCTTGCCTTATAATTTCCATCTTTTTTGAATGACGAGAATACTTCGAAGACTCGCACAGGCAGGCGCATCAATTTTTTTTGCCTCGCTTATCTCGGTCGCGTCCGTATACGTGAGAGCTATGGTAAAATGATGGGCGCGGGCCATATCTACTCGTTTCCCCTCCGCACCCTCCGCCCCTCCCACACACGCACTCTTTAATTAAAGGAAGCCAAACAATTTCTTTGCGCCGTTCACGGTATTCATTTTACAGCCAACCGCGAATAAATAAAGCCGGTGCGAGCAGACTAACACATCGTTTTACAGATTTCCCGTACACGTTTGGTCCCCGGTTGAAAAATGACGTCAATTTTTTTTAACATGTGCTATTTCAGTATAGTGGGAGATGAACCATCAGAAATCGTAATTACAAACTATTTTAGACCACCTTTCCATCACTGATTCAAAACAATGAATGACATAACTGATCAGAGCATGAAGTTCATTCATATTTCATTACTCTGAAACAAGCACTTCACTACTTTGAAGACTGGTGTAACCACTTGAAAGCAATCCCAAGTTTGCATGATGCACCAGTATAAACTGTTATCTTGATCAGGTTACTAAAAATAAAATTTAATTGCGTTGTTAAATTTACTTGTGTAACATTCCTCTAAGAATTTCTCATTAGAAAACGTTTCACATTCTTAAGGAGCTCATTTTTATCCTTCAATATGACTCGAACGAAAAGTTTCGTTGTAGTAATCGTTTTTAAAGATTAAATTTTTTAATGACCATTTTGATGACCATTTCTGATCATTAATGACCATTTCGGCAAAATGGTCATTAACTCGACATCCGATTCGGCGTGCTTCGGCACTATTTTATTTATTACTTTTTTTAGTATCTAGCACCATAATTAATAGTGCACAATTACGTATTGGTCAGTTTCACTAATATTATGTGACAGTACAGTAGGGAATGTAAAATTAACACAATGCACTTCAATTTGACGAAATTGAATTAATTGTTTTAAAACGTAACGTTTTTGAGGGAGAGCGCCGCAAGTCGGTCATTGTCAACAATCCCCGCATTTGGTAGACGGTCGCATCTGACATTTCTGAATTGCAAGGGACACGCTGATAATTTTTTATCATATGAGTCGTGTACTGGGGGGAAAAAAATAATTCGAGCGTATTAATGAGATATATGCAGGAGCGTATACACTCGTGGTGCGCGAGTAAGTTTTTCTTCCGTCGTTGCGTGGGGTGGATTGGGTTTTTGGGAAGAGGGGTTGTTCGACGCGAGACTAAAGAATTTAGAGGGTTCCATTCCTCCTCCCTGAATGTACCGTCTCGCCCGGTATTGATTCCATGTCACGGCTAAAATCCTTCAATATATTCCTCGTGCCAATCCCCCATCCATCCCCCACTCTCTCTCTCTTCTCTTCGTCGTCTTCGTCTTCTTCTTCTACATCACTTTTTTAAAGTCATTATTGTACCGCGTTTAGCGCGGGTATGTCAATAGGTAACTTAACTTCGTGATTTGAGCGAGGGATTTTTTTTCTTCCTGCGGAACGTCGGTGATGGGGCATCATTACGCGAACGCGAGCTTTAATAAAGGGACGTAATGATGCCTTCAGAATATATTTAAAAAATCTTTGCGCGTCGAGCTTAATGCATTTTTATTTATCTACACATTTCTACATACTCGAGTGTGTGTGTGTGTGTGTGTGGAGAAGAAGACGTTGGCTGAGACGAGATTCTCGGGTTTATTAGTTTATTCCGTCACCGTGCATTATTATTGACTTGAAGCTCGATAGCTACACATACGAGCGAGTCGAACTTAAAATAATTATCAATTCCAGCGCCAATAATACAAACAAATAACGCATTTCTAATGAATTAGGAAGGACCGAATCGAGAAATAAACTTTTTACGAAAATTAACGAGGTACACATTCCATTCTTGATTTAGAATCTATTCTCCGACGTCATCGCCTGAGATTTGTGCTCGTTTAACTGAAGTTTTTTAATTTGCAACTTCAGTTCAAGCATCACATTGGGCTTTCATTTTAATGAATTTGAACCCAATGGGGGGGGGACACTAGACCTCACGAGTGTTATATTGATCCTTCCACCAGTCATGGTTATTCCGACCATAAGCCCCTCTCTTTTCCAGTCGATTACGGGCAATTGTTGATTCTGTTTCTGGCTAAAGCGGCTTAGTATTGGATTCTGTTGAAAGAGCGTAATATCAGCCATGAAATGTAAATTGCCACCAATGACAGCGTTAATGCTAGTAATTATGGCCTCTCATTTCCCACCCTCGTCGATCTAATGATCGATCACTACTTCAATGTCGCTCATAAGATAGTTATCTCAAATCAACAAATTTCATGGATGTAGTAAATTATAATTTGCTTATCATGGATTAAAAATCGATATTTTTCTGTTAAATGTTGATAATTTATTTCACGCTAAAAAACCATGCTGAGTTTATCTTTCATCATCACTGGATGTACTCTTGATTAACTCGCCTGACGTTTGAGAAAACATATCTCTATTTTAACCCCAATGCCCAATAACATTGATAACCAACCATTGAACTGAAAGATTCAAAATATGGATATGTAAATGAAAACAAAATATTCTAAAACAACCAAACGATATGCTGAGAAACGTTATGTATTTCCTTTTCTCTGCAACTTTTTGATACAATCTTTCGAAGTTTAAGATGCAAACGAAATTATTTGTAATGGAGTAATATAAAATAAATATAAATGGAAGTCTAGACGCTTTCATAAGTGCAACAAACAGCTCCAAAGAGAACTTGCTTGAATTGAAATTACATGTTTTTCGTATCAGACTTGAAATTGTATTTACTTCGTCTGGGTGTACGTTTCTCCAGTGAAATGCAAAACTTTTCGTTCCACATCTGTCTCGTTTAAATCCCCGCCCCACCTCAACTAAAAATTGATGGCTCCGGGCGAGAAAGAAATTCCCGAGTGTCCCATTAAACGATTTTCAAATCCTCCGCCATTTTTCATAGTTTCAAAAAATAATGTTGATCGATCGGCCAGTTTAATCTCCAAAGTCCGGCACCGTTTTATCACTCGGGGTTTCCAGGGGGGTTTCATCCGTTGTGCAATCAGACTGCGAGAAAAGTTCCCCCCCACCATCCAAATATGACGTGTCTCATCAGGTATACTGAAATCTCGAGAGGAACTTGGTAATTTCAACGAAAATAATTGGCGAAGAGACTTGCAAAACAAAGTTGAGCTGCAAGCAGTGAGCAAATATTCTAACCAGACGTGGACAGACCAAAGAGTTAGATGGATCGAGGGACTGTAGTAGCCATGTTGGACCTACGTTAAGTTCCAAACACGAGCTATGTTATGTAGGAAAATAGTAAATTATTCTGTTGCGAAAGGAATCTACCTCTTCGATTTCATTGTCACGTAGAACGGCAAATGCGAGTGGGCGAAGAAAGAAAATATTACATCCACAAACTAAGCTTACCATTTGTTAGGATCAACAGTGGATGGCGCTGCTGCGTTTTACACCTTCTTTGTTGTAGACCCTCTACAAATATCCTCCGAAAAACATTAAACGATACAAATAGCCACACAAGCACATTCCACGACCACTCGTTTAGAGAGAGAACTCTACCAAAGTTTGTGCCAAATAAATATTCAGTAAGTCGGTAAATTGGTCGATGGTTATGGCTATCGTAAAATCTCGTCTTTTCAACTGGTAAACACCCTCCTTGTAGCGATGACATAACAGGGGCATATAACTAGTTATCCTGAGTTGGCCACTCCGTATTCGTTAGCATAACTGGTTCTGCTGCCATTGATTTTCACGTTATATTAATTTTGTTTGCACGAAGAAACTGAAACGTAAGCCGGGATGTGTGCCATTAGAGATAGGCTTCACCATCATAGAGAAAATAAAGTTCGTTCAAGTTGTTCGTGATGTCAACAAAGTTTGAAATTGTCTTTTGGTATCTGAGAGACAAAACAAAAAGGTTTTAAGAAGAACTAAGAAAGACTGCTCGTTCTTACAAAATTGAAAAATTTGCTATTCTTTATAGTTGCTTTCAGTAGAGACTTAGAAGTTCATCGCTCTGAGATGCGTTCAACCTATCGATTTCATCGCAAGATCATCTAGATTAACTTGCTTGAGATGAAATCGCAGTAGCCAGACGTCATACCGTCTTGATGTCATTCGAAACGTGAGATTAGGATGAATCATTACAGTTGCATTCATTGTGGTTGTGGGATTCTGCTATTGCGAAGGTCAGACGAGAGTGACCTTTTCTTATGGTCGACGAATCCCCAATAGTCGGGAACCGGGAACTATACATTACGCATGCACATGTGCACCTGACATCGAAGTTCTCTACTGAACACGATAAATAAATATGCGTCTGCCATTGTGAATCTATCCCAAGGGTGGGTGCGTTTGCGCAACTGCGCCTGCAGTGTTAACATAGTTTTGATATGGGAGCCCTGTTTAATTATGGATGGGACGTGTGGAGCTGCTTCCAGTGAACCAGCAAACGATGATGAATTTGATCTCGGCGTATTTCTAGGTTTGGGGAGGGGTGCATTTTAACTAATGTCGAAATGAAACTTTGGAGACTTATTTTTTTCTAGAAAGTTACCTGGCTTCGCTGGGTTAATAGTAATCTGTAACCCTAAACGAAATATTGATTAATTAATTATTTAAATTTAATTAAACGGTAATTTTACGTTTACCTAAATCGTTTGCGTTTACCGTATTATCTGTCAATATTGTAATCCATGTTCGATTCAATTTTTAAATATTTTATGTTTTTATTCCCTCATGTGCTAAGGCGGGCAATGTTGCAATGATCCCTGTCATGGCTGCGAAAGTTTTTTTCTAATAATTGTTAAAACTTTGTTTTGTGGATGAATCACGTTGTAACACTGCAGTTGTTGATTTTTCACGAGCTATAACGTCATACAGTAGCGCCTCAACATGAGAATATTATTTTAAAAAATTAAGATTTCCAAACAATTAAAATATCTAATCGGAAATAATTGTTTTTTAAAATATCTATTCGATTATTTATGGTTTTTAATAATGCTTATTTTATTTATTTATTTTATTAAAAAATATTTTTCTGTTATGGTCTGGTCTGGTAGGATATCTTTGGAATTGTAATCTGGTGAGCTTTGTTTTCACGTGATATCGACAGCGTCATTCGTTTGATGTGGGGAGACGCCATATTTTATTTGATTTGTATAAAATTTTAAACGGATAATTCATTAGAAAATACTGAAAATTAAGATCTGAAATGTCTTCGATAGACAACTAATGTAAGAAACTATCTGAAGGTAAAATTTCATTTAATTCCGTTAAGCCGTTTGAAGGGTTATAAGATAATGAAACTTTATGTGACATGTTTGATTGATATCTTTTGATATTTCCAATTATAACATTTTAGAATTATCAATCACCGGGAGTGTTTCGAATATCGATTAAATACTTTACCACTCCCTTAAAATAAAAATAAAAACATTTTGCCAGAAACCTTTCGTTCGATATGTTTTTCAAATCGAATATTAAGATAGGAAAAGTTATTCATTATGTATTCTTTTTATTCTGAGCTAAGGAATGTGTGATAGGTTTAACGTAGTTTTTGTTTGCAGCTAATGTAGGTTTCTTTAGACCTGTGACATACCCAAAAGTCGTCCTGTTCCATTTCAGTTTTAAAATACAAGAATATTGGAAATTGAGGCACTACGTCTTTAGTCAAGAATTTTTGGCTAATCGTCAAAAATGTGTAGACAGGAAAATAAATGCATATGTAGCACATCGGGAGAGCAAAAATGATTTGAAAATTGTGGTAAAAAAATTACCATGAATTACTTTGCAACCCTTCCCCCCCCCCACTTCATCCAACACCAAGTAATGGTGACAGCTACGAGTTGATTAGCGTCTGAAATACGTGCTCCTAAATTTCGACTGGCCGTGTCCTTCACACGCTTTTCCGGGGCTAGATGGGCGAGTCCGCGTGCCCCACTTCTGGTCCTGCCGCGGTGCCCCTCCCTGGCGGCCACATTCCCTCCCCCCCCCCATTTGCCCCCCTTCCCCCCACACCCCCACCCGCGCACATTCGGCCACGCATCGCAGAGCTCGTCTGGCCCACAGCGAGCGCTGCGAGCGCTCGCCTATCATCTATGCTCGTTAATCCTCATTATGCCTCATAACAGGAGAATCGTATAATCCTAAAAGCATGTTTAAAAATGCAGGCCCACTGAGGAATTACCGAAGGGGGTTTAGCCCAGCTGCGTGCACACACGCGCGCCTGCATTTTTATATAGAGACGAGTTGCTGCGGAACCGATGCCAATCTAAATGCACGTTAAAGACATTAAACTAAATAAGTGAGAGAGCTACTACTGGCGCCACTAGTGGCCGTAGTTTGGAAGTTCGTATTTAAATTGCTTCAGTGCCCGGAAGATGACCCTCAGTGAACAAGTGATCGTTGGGCGTGAGTTATAAAAAGGAAAGACGAAATAATTTGACCCAGGATTGTCTCGCGAGATAGAAATGAGTTCGAATGTTCCCATTCTTTGATCGCGTCTAGGGTCGCTAGTTAGCAGCGGCGTCTTGGTTAACCAATCTAGTCCAGACGCTACATTCCAAAACAATGTGCGAGGTTACTATTTTATGAGAAGCTTAAAGAGAACTTGAGAGAGAAACTCAAGGGGAAAACAGTGGATTTCTGAGACGAGACTGAGAGAATGTCAGACATCCTCATGAACATTGTCTGCTGAAAAATTAAATTTCATTATTTATTATCGTCAATCAATAAAATTATTTATGTTTCTATTTTTAGAAATTTACAATATTAATATTACAAACTACAAAACACCACAAACATGCGCGAAAACCGAACATGTAAGCTTTGCCTACAGCTTGCAAAAAAAAACAGTTTGCCCCTCGTTGGCAAGCAATCACAACGAACATTGCGGTTGGATAGACGCTTGTTCGATTCAATCTGTCGATGTATCGCTCCCGTTGTGAGATTAACAAAAATTGAGTGCACCGATCTTTTAGTGATTCCTGTCGTCTAACTATACATTTTCAATTAATAATAAAAATGTCTCACCATGCTGAATTAAAAATTCTAATTGGTGTTTAAAATCTAAGTGTACTCGTATCAAATGAATCAAAGGGGGTTATAAGATAATAAATAACCGGTGAACCTCCTTAGCAAACATTTTTTTTCAAAGGAACCAAATAGATCGTACAGTATATTTGAGATGGTTGAAGCAATCAAATGAAAAACTTTATGATGGCGAAAAAACATGTTCCGTTACGAGGCGCCACTGTCGCCGTCATTTGGCAACCTCCCAAGTCCGACTCTTCGCAGCCTGTAGCTTTTATACGGAGCGTTCGGTAGAGATCACTGTGATTTTATAGCTACAGCTAGGCTACTTGTGTCTTGTCTCCAACAATCCGCAACACTCCACCACCCCTGCTGTCGTGGCGCCCCCTAGTAATTTCCCCTCCCCTCCACTCCTCGACCCCCCTCGCCCCCGATGCCACCACCACTACCATCACACCCCCACCTTTCGCGCCCTGCCAATCCTCCGATGGTGCCCCTTTTCGCCTTTCTCTATATGATTCTATGCTGATTGCTTCACCCAAGCGGGCACTGGCGGACCTGCAGACACACATGAGGCCTATTTCTTTAATGTATTTGGCTGGTTCGTCGTTCGCGGATGAGCACCGGTGCGGTGGCATCGGGTTTTGCCATCTTGACAATGACGCGGAAACTCACAAACAAATCATTTAAAATTGGTATCCAATGAAGCTTCGAATGAATCACGTTATAGATAAAACAGATGAGATTTGGCTACGAGTTCGGTCAATTGTTTTCGAACAAATTCATTCGGCAAAGATTCAATAAAAAACAATTGCTAATAATAATAAAATTTATAATTCGCCCTTTATAATGTGCATACAGTAAAACGAGAAGAACTATTAATTTTAATCAATTTTCCATTGTTGCATCATCAATTAACCGATGATAATTGTTAATTTCACCAATGAAGTAGATCTAAAGAAATTCTACAATTTTCATAATTGATTCAAGTGTTATTTCAATTTTTTCAAGTCGTTTTCTGTTTATCTAACTAAATATGTCTGTCTGTCCATGGATCAATGAGGTGATGTTTGACCCCCGAATCGGGTTACACTTCGCTTATCTCTACCAAAACAAAAATAACTTAATATCAGATAAAATAATTGTTTAATTTTATGTTATTGCGATCAATGATAATTCGCTGACGACAATTTCTCTTTTGAGTACTTGTTTTCTACGAGACATAGCTCTACCTGAAATCTACTATGGGACAGTTAACGATAACGTTTAATTTAATAATACTCTGTACATAAATATGCTGAATGATATTCGGTTTAATTAAACTGAAGTATACCACAACATCACGTTCCTTTTTCTCAGAACTTACTAGAAGTTAAGTTATTCTTTTGGGATGAAATATTGAGACATTCATAATTTTTATAGGCTAAATACAAATTGAATCCAAATTTCATATTCAACCACATTCGTGTCTATGCAAAAGTAAAAACCTTTTGAAAATATAATTCTCGGTTGCGTTTTAAAAAAGTTAAATATTAAGTCTTTATTTCCAGTCGGAGAGCAATGTTAAGACAAATTGTGGTTGCACTTTCTTGACCGGAACCAGGTCGGCGTAGACTATTGGGAACCCCGACGAGAAATCGGCCAAAGCGAAATATGTTCTGGTCGTCCTGGCTTCGCATTAACTTGATGAAACTCTCATCCTTGCCAGAGTTATTACCCGAGATTGAAGACCTCTGCCCTCGCCGATAGATCGATAGGTTCCTGCGGCCTTTCGTCCACCCTTCGCCCTCCCTCCTTTCCCTCTCTCTCTCTTTCACTCACTCACTCTCTGCAGGCATTCCCACTCATCTCGACGCAAGAGTTTTCTCTGTTCAGCGCCTCCAACCACGGTCTCGCACAATAGATTTCCATGCCAAGAAACTGAATGTCCGAGGTCCATGAAGTAACCGATGTACGGTGTATCTCGTGGTAAACTGAAGCACCACCAATACACGAACAGAGACAATATCCTCTGGACAGATAGAAACTTCAGAAGGTAAACAAGACGCACGTCTTTAAAGCATTAGCTAAGATTAAAAGAAATTGTTTTTTTTTTAAAGATCTTATTTAGTACATCCGTCTGCGAACAGTTCATATCTGAGTTAGGTTTCTTTTTAAGCCATTGGCTTTTGTTTTGTTCTTTTCAGGTTAGCGTCATAGGCAAAGAACATCACATCATTTATTGTGGAGCGATTTTGCCTTAATCTAAGGATTACAAAGGCTTGTTATCCTTAGTTTCGCGCCAGTAGCTTTAATTACAATTTAAAAACTCCAAATCCTTATACTCTGTATTTCATTCAAAAGTTTGATTACAAAAACTTGAGATTATTTAGATTTTCCCGAGTTTCGAAATTTGAGATTTAATAAATTAACGGTTCAATAAATTTAGTAAAATCTAATAATCGCAATGCATATATTAATAATATATTGAAATTTTGATCGTGCAAATAATTTTGTTAGGAAATATTTTTATTTGGGTGATGGACTTCAGTTGGTAGTTCACCTTATCGCTGTTGTATTTTCACAAAGTTCTCAACGTTGAGGATAGCTTCTTGGTTAGGAACAGTTTTCTGGCGGTCATCTTTTGTGCCACAATGTAGATCTCTTGCGAGTCCATTCAATAGGAATGTGTCTTGTTAGACCAATCTATTATTATTACTCTGGCCGTGTCCTGTCGATGATGTATATTCGGCCATTATTGGACCTCAAACATGGAAATCCAGCTTGAGCATGGCGGGGAGCACATGTGGCGTTGGACAAATGAAAGCGCGTGAGGAACATAAGGTTCAATAGACTCTCGGTTAGTGACCAAGAAGCAAAATCCGGAGTCTATTACGCATTTAATTTGGCTGCGGTGGTCGACAACAATAGAACAGTAAAGTGGTAAAGAAATCGAAAAATGCGAGTGGTGCAAAACAGTAAGAAGAAATTTGTCATATAAATTAATAGAAATGTAGAATAAAGATTTAAAAAAATTAAATCTAGTGCTACTGGATTCGAACACTCTTATAACCTTCTTTCTTTTCTGCAAGTAGGGCATGGTAGATAGATCTATGCCTAGTCGATTTCGTCATGGGGTACGTTATTGACCTAATCGAATTGCCTAGTGCACCGAAGTATGCATCAAATCGTGTGGTGAAATAACGTATGAGTCATTTGGTGCCACTTCTCACCGCTGGTGGTGGTTTCTGTTGGTCAAGATGACAAGTTGGACTTAGTTTTAAAATTTTGACAGCGAAACATTGGCAGTCACGATATAACGTCTGCTCCTGTATTGGCTGAAATTAAAAAATATTAGTAATAATAGTATCAAGGTAATTAAATTGAAAATATCTGGATTTAGAATAAGGTAAACGAGAGCAACGTCATCTAGTAATTATGCAAGATGTGCAAGTAAATAGCGCTAAAACTAAAAAAAATATGCACACCCCTGGCAGAAGAACGCTGTTTTTTATAATGAAAACATTCGTTTTTGTGGATGCGCCCATGCATGCATGCGTGCCTGTGTTTTCCACTTATGAAAATTTAATGGGCATCCACACACACAGGTGTATGGATGAAAACCGAGTACACTTTAATTCGCCGGCAAACTGGCCTACCGTGTTAACCAATGACCGAATTGGGTGTATAGGGGAGCGCACTCGTTCACATGTACACCTGGAGCAAGGCGTATGCTCGCTGTAAAACACATCCACACGCGGCTGAGCGTGCGCGACACTCATTTATTTGGCCTCTTTTGTAATGGCGCAATCAACATGTCCAATTCGCCAAATGTTTAAAGTGCGTGCCGTGTGTAAAAGTTCTGTACGCGCCCTCCAATTCCACACGTTATCTTCGCCATAGACACACGACCGTATCCACCTGACACCCTTGGCACATTTCCGGACGGTTTCTGTCAAGAGATTCGCCCGTCTTCACAAGTTTTGTTAAAAAATTATCGTGTGATGATTTTGATAAACATGACAGTTTAATAAGATGTAAGGAGAAAATTGCTTGGACTGCAATTAAAAATCGGCAACAAGATCGTCACTAAACCTAAGTTTACGACAGATCTTCACGAATACATGAAGCCTTTGAAGATTTGTGAAACACGCGACGATCTTGTTGCCGATTTTTAATTGCAGTCCAAGCAATTTTTCCCTTACATCTTATTATTCCTTATATCGGTATCATTATCTACTATTTTTAAATGACAGTTTAGATGCACCTGATTTCATTATGCTAACCATATTGCATACAAGAAATGATCATCGATAAACCTATTCTCTCTATCTGAGAGCACTGTCCTAAGAGGAAACAGGAATTCTGAGATTTGGAACAGTTAGCGAATTAAAAATGTCGGCCAAACGCTAAAACAAGACAACCGTTTCATTGTAGTTTATCCTTATTAAATAATAGTTATGCCATTATTTTATTTGAAGAGTTTGTCGCCGATTCTGTTTGGCTTTTTTCGTCCGGAGCTGTCCCGGGCACAACTCGCTATTTTTCATTTAGTAAAAGGATCTGTTGAGGATCAACGGTGAATAAATGTGCATACGCGTGATGCGAGCACAAATGTACATGTATTCGAAATTAAGGCTGGCAACAACAGTCACGTATAATAAGTGCCGTATGCGCGCCATCGTACATATACAAAAGGCACCCTAACTCTCTCTCTCTCTCTCTTTCTGTATATATATATACCTTTGTACAGGTGTTTGATCGTACATCTACACGTACTTGATATAAGCATCCGCGAAAAAAAAGTTTACTAAACAATCGATGGTAATTTGCATATAATTTCGCTCCATATGGGAACGCTCAAGCGGGGGTACAAACCACGCGCCATTCTTTTTTACATGTCTAGATGATACACATTACGGTGACTAATAACGAGCACGGTAGCCAATAGATTAGAGATTTGGACAGAACGGATTATAAATGGTTCGTGATATAGCTGCTCCGGTCTGTGCGTGTCTACGAGAATTTTAGCTATTGTTATTCCTGTTATTGCCATCTTTCGGTGAATACGAATTGTTTTATGCCTCATAACTCCACCATGCTCGGGAGGGGGGAGGTATGTTTGACTCAATCAGGTGGGAATGATCGTATCACTACAAACGATGGTGTCTTAAAATAATGGCATTTTTATTTTTTGGTTCAATATTATTTTATTTTGGCCTAATGCTTTTCAGAGAAATTAACCTCATAGTGTTGTTTTTATTTTAAATACATAATATTCAAATTCAAAATACATCATTTTGCATATTCACTGTATAAATCCAACTTCATGATATACTTAAAAAATTAATTACTGGAGAAAATGCGTTATATTTAAGGACGCCAAATTTGGAGCATTTTGCATCATAAAATGATGATGAACCTTCTTCCTTGCGTTGTATTTATTTATGGAAATTGTACAAACTATTAGTTACATGAGTTCTGAAAATGTTTATTATTTATAAATTAGAGCTTCTCGTAAATGATTTAGGCTGAGTCTAACTCGGGTCAGTGCCTCTAATTGCCTGCCAAAATCAATGAAGGGAAATCTTTCGATCTAATTTTAAGGTCATGTACAGATGAAAATTAGGTTAACAATTGAGGCGTAGTAAATATTTATCATTTATCGATGCCACTATGAATTTAGTGATTTCATGGTAGCACATGTACGCTCGCGTAACGAGATTTTCCATTTGGTAGTGGCCTTGTTATGTTTGGAATCGAGCTATGGAGTTTGATGTCAATTACTCTGAAATGGTATTCCCGCTCGGCGGATGCTTAAAATGGCTTAAAACGAGCACGTTCAACTGCACGTTACAGTAACGATATAACGATTTCATCTTTACTGAAGAGGAACATTTCAACGGTTCATTTCTATTTCTAACCTCACAATTCATTCTTAAGGCACTGCTTTGGAGCTCGGATTACTGGAAATATTCTCAATTGACATCTCAGTTAAACGAAGGCACGTCTCGATATCTAAATTAGCTGACCAGTCTTCTCGAAACTCGTCAAAAGAAGGTCTTGTCTCCAGCAGATCCTTTGAATTTTCTCTCGGGACAGAAAATGCAACGTTTACACAATCGCGATTTTGACTTAAAATTATGAGGTCTAAATAGGCAAATCATATATTGAAATGCATCCCTTACTGAATTATTTGATCTGTTTTGTTAGCTTGTAAACCATACACAAAAATAAAATCGGAATCCCCTTTTGAAAAACTTATCATTTCGGGATGAATGTGGAGTTTGAGTACTCATTAATCATCCAATTTATGGTAGTTTAAATCATAGAAATAATTTACCACGTCTATATGAATTAAAAATTATGTTTTTGCAAGTGGCTTACCATCATATCCCCCCAATCGACTCGATCCTCAATTAGCGAACAGGAGATGGGTTCAAACCTAGGACCCGCTGATATGTTTGCTCTTAAGAGCCCTATCTGCAGAACCAAGAGAATATGGCAAATTTAAAATATTAAAATAAAAAAATAATATTCCCAATCAACTGTAGTCAACCGCACTACAGGCGTTACGTCCCCCTCATGGTTCTTATGCAGGATCGAAATTGTTGAGAGCCCGCGCCGGGAATAGAACCCGGGACCGCCGAAATCAGAGTCAGCCGCTAAACCAACTGGGCTACGACGAGTCGTACAATTACTTCGTGAATACGTTCTCATATCTCATTAGGATTTTTCTTCGATGCCGAAAATTGTCCAAATCCTGCGATGAAGCCTCACGACACCATTGAGAGAATCTGTGGCGAATCTTAGGAAATGCGGTCTCAGGAGGCGATCCCAACGGTGCGATCAATATGTTTATCGAGCGCTCGGCTATGCAAACCGTTCATCCATATTTTATCCGCGCCCACATGTTTATAAACGTGAACGGTTGACCTCATAGTGACGTGTGCCGTCTTGCGCCTTTCCGAACTCAAGTCGCGGTTGGTTGGTGGGGGGAGAAATACTCTGACTCGCGCGCGGACGGGATCTCGTCCCACCAGAGTGTACCAAGGGATGTTGGTATGGACGACGGTACCAGCTGGGCGGGGGGGAGAGGGGTTGGCCCAGACCAGCTGGTCAAATTTATGAGGCTTCGGACGTTAGTCGGCGAAGGGTTTTAAGGAATGCTCCCGCTCAGAATTCAGTACCACGTTTGAGCAAATGGTTGATTTGGGGACATGTAGCGAAACCTGAACGCACCGCCGTTAATAGAGAATAATAATGTCCAATTTATACGATGGGAACTAAATATATCATCAATTGTGAAGGATTGGGTCTGTCTCAATTACGGGTCTCAAATGAGATCATTTATTTCCTAATGTCATCATAGAATCAAATATGTGCAAACATAATCGAAGCAGTCGATTGGTTTTGAAAATTATAGATAATGGTAATCATTAACTGGGATATATTTATTATTGTGAATTCGTATAATCAGATGAGCGATAATTAAGTGGATGACAAATCATTTATTTGGGCAGGTGAATACGAGCACGAATTTATTTTGTTACGCGTTTCAAAAAATTCGATATGTGTCAGAACTACTTAAAATAAACACTTAAAATAAGTTACAGTACTGTAAATACACGCATAAATTACAATTGTTAATTGATCAAAATTAGGCTCTATAGATCAAAATCGGGCTGATGAATTAATTATGTCTATATTTGTATTACCAATATGTATATGTGAATACAATATGTCTATGGCGATACAAATATGTAAAGTGTTTAATTTTCGTGAAATTTGGTTATCTAGAAAATAGCGGAAAATGCCGGATTAATTTTAATGAACATACTAATTATAAATTTAACTTGAAATATTGCTAATTTCAATATTCATTCATAGTTTTGATAGCTTGATAAATCCATGCATTAATTTGAAACACCGAGACTTATTCAGTTCACTCTGGCACTATCCAACGGCGATCCAGGCTGATGCGAAACGGTAACGGATCCCGTCCATCACCACGCGGCGCATTCGTTTGATCTTTTTCCATAAGGTACGCTCTACGCGTCCGTCTTCTGCGACTGCCTGGCCATGTGTGTGTGTACGAGACTGGCTAATGAGCGTTCCAACCCGATGCTACTACTACCAGTCTATTTGCTAGAAATTCCACTCGTTTTGTGTCGCTCGACGCCAGCCCCGGCTGATGATGCCACGCATGCAA
This sequence comes from Mycogona germanica, assembly GCA_034698785.1. Taxonomy (NCBI): domain Eukaryota; kingdom Metazoa; phylum Arthropoda; class Diplopoda; order Chordeumatida; family Chordeumatidae; genus Mycogona; species Mycogona germanica. The sequence goes on along the minus strand of JAQGBY010001473.1, from coordinate 6,408 downwards.
ATGATGAGATCGACTCGCTGGGCCGTTTTAATCTGTTTGCCGATTAGAGATTAGAAATGTTTATCGGGGGTTTCCAGCGCTTGTGCGTGAGTGGTGGTGGTGGTGGCACCGGCGCTGTCGGCTGGTTGCGACCAAGAGTTGAAACGCCTCCGTCGCTAGGATTCATTTGGAAGATTTGTGTGCGGACGTGATGGTGGTGGTTGCTGTGAGGCGAGCTTCCTCCGCATCCTCCCAAGACCACGTCATGTGTGTCACTGATTTTCGATTTGGAATTGGCATGAAGTAGGGATTCACGTTTGCATATTTTTTTAATTCACCGAAGTGTATAACACAGCAGGAAGATTCTGTACCCCTCTCAGTGCTTAGGCCCTATGTGACCTACAGTACCCCGGGATCGAAATTTTCGAGAGCCCGCGCCGGGAATCGAACCCGGGACCGCCGAAACCACAGTCCCTAAACCAACTGGGTTACGATATTATAATAATAAACTATTATTTAAAATAAAAAAATTAAACTAGAAAACCATAGGAACTGACGCTACAGATAAGACGATGACGATTTACATCTTACAAATTTACCACATCCACATCTCTCGGGAGATGTCTCTTTTCGTCCGGCCTGTCCCGGGCGCGACCCCCATTTTTATTGAGAATCATCCAGACGTTCTTCTTCCAGTTATTGTAGATTACATTTAGTTTGAAAGAATTGAGAGCGCGTCAGGTTAACACGAAGTCCCATCGTTTTTCCAACCTGAATTTATTATTGCGTCAAAAGTAAATGCAGGTGATGAGGAGACTACGAATTTCGGCATTGAAATTACGAGTAGTTTGGAGTAAAGCGGAGATGTTTATCTTGTACATTCACATTTGTTTAGTCGATGCAAGAACTGGAAGGTCTAATTAAAGATACTCGTTTGTGTGTAAAGTGTGGTGCCACTAGTGAGCAACCTACGAATGTCTAACCAAGTTTTCGCTGGGCGCCTCAAAGTGTAACGACGGTAAAGTACCCAGAAGAGATGTCATCCATTTAAACAACTGATGGTTCTCAGTGTTAACGAATAGGACTCTTGGGTTCCACCCCGCCTGGCTTCAACATGCCGCCGAATGACGGGGTTTCTCAAGAATCGACAACTTTTAGCTGTAATTCTAAGAAAAGAAGTGTTAAGCGAACATCATTCTTTTTCGATCTCTTTTATCTTTCAATACACTGATAGTGGTATGTCAATTCCGAGGACCATATTGGCTAACGGGCATTTATTTAATGTTAGTTTTACTTTGCGTTCAAGTTTTCCCGAAGGCGATTCTTCCGTTAAGCTGCTTAATTGTTGAATTCGAGTGTCTTAGAGGAGATTTTTAATCCTACCGAATCCATTTTACCCCGAATATGAACCCGAGCTGAAGCGGTTGATTAAGTATTTCGGTTCTAAGATGAAGGCTAATAGAAATTTTACGGAAGTTCTGATTCTCAGATAAATTAAAGTCGAGTTCGTACAAAAATGGGTTTACCAGTTTTACATTGAAATTCTAATCTTCTATTAAATGAGTTTTCTACTTTTATCTTGAAACCCAATAAGAAATTCTTAAAATGAAACGAAGGAGCATGTAGAAATTTCAAATTAATACGCTTATTACCTAACTTATTACATGCCTTGATATTTTATACGATGTTACTTTATACGCCGTACTCTTATTTACAGGGTGGCCTAAAACAAAAGGAGCATGTTAAAATTTACAATAAAAATTGAAAACGTTAATCGAATCGAATGAAATTTCGCACACTTATTGCCAATAAATTATTTTTTGAATTGCCGTCGTGCATGTATGCGACGTCATTGTTTTGCTTTACGGTTCTAAAAGTGGCGTTCAGTTACTAGGCCACCCTGTACACATCGCACTAAATTGTGAGTAGCGGTATTACGGGCTTTTGTTTTCTCAAAGAAATTTGATAACAAACTTATCTTCTATCGTGAAAGACAATTTTCACAGCTGATTGTGGCAGACGCGCTGTGTAATTACGTATTGTACCGTTAGAGCGCGCCACCCGCAAGGTGGGAAATTTGAAATTTCAGATTCAAACGATGGGACTTCTTAAAAATAATAAAATCGGTCCATAGTTTCAGGGTTCACCCTCTCTATGTGTACACACACGTACAAGTAACCGACACTACTTGCGCACAAGTCGAATTTGACATTTGTGCAAATCCTTCCTTCTCGTCGTTCTCGCGAATAACAAATAATTAATTGACACATGAAAGTGGGATTTAGGCCGCGTAATTCTTTTCCAATTTTCACGAGCGCGGGCGTTGAATGAAACAATTGAAAAGGCTCGGGCGTCCTGCTTTAACGCCGGCTAATTTAGATTGATGAGCGAAATTAATTTAGCGCGGAGCTCTGCCTCGCCCTTATATCCCGCGTCTCCGCATCCACCCGCATCGACTATCGCCTAGCCTCATAAGACCTATCCCTCGAAAACTATCCCCTTATTAACTCATTTTAAAACAGCGTTGAGTATCCAAATCCACAGAGGTTTCTTATCCTGAAACTCGTAAAGATCCGTCGATAATTGAGCAACACTGACCTCGCGAAAAATACGTTATTCATAAAAGCACTTATCGTATTTCGCTGATGAGTTTTAAAATGTTAAACAATTCCATTTTCAATACTGATCTTACTTCTTTTTATTATAACATATGGTGTTATGCTTAATATCTTAGCGGCTATTTTATCGTCAAATAATGTCTTGTCCGAATCTTATTCAGAGGTCCACGACAGGAAAACGTATAGATCCCAGGAGGACATTTGTTCAGTACTACCCCCAAACTTATCACCATATCTCTCTTTCCCCCCACTAATCCTATCTAGCTGCCATTTTTGTCTGGCAGTCACCCCCCTCCCCAGCAAACTGTTACCCCCTTAACTTCTTGCTCGATGCATATATCAATTTTGCCCTCTTTGTCATCGCCCTCCTCCCACCATGCGGGCGATGCAATATAGAGTAATCTCATTTCCGATATCCTCTGCTGGCTGGCAATGACTAAACACAGTTGTAGATTAGCCAATCACCATCGAATGGCGTTTTGTAGTCGCGTGTAACGGATTAGTGAGACTATTGCGAAATTAAAAAGAAATAAATCAAAAATGGGAGAGGGTGACCAGCATGCTCCAGGAGACATCAAGACAATGGCGATGGTTGTTTTCGTCTTCAATGAATTCAACTAATAAAAAAGGACAAGCCATTAGTTGTAACTGCTACTAGAATGAAATAAAAAAGGTGCAACATTTTGGATTTTTTTTTAGTTTCTAAAAAGAAAGTAGCCATGGTCACAATTTAGTGGACAATTTATATTGTGCAAATCAGACATGACACTAAATTGTTCTTTTTACAGTTAAATGGGTTTTGGCTTTAGTAGTTTGAGGAATTCAAAGCAAATCAATAATAAATGTTAAAGCAAACTTTCAAAATGACATCAGTATCTTGTTCTTCTCTTAAGATGGTATTTTTTATAAAGGAATTATTTATCATTTCTAAAGGTATTTCTGCTAGCGAGTAAATAACGCAATTTTAAAATCCAATTTACTCTTCAAAGTGACGTAACATAGCTTATCTTGTTCTTCTCTTAAGATGGTATTTTTTATAAAGGAATTATTTATCATTTCTAAAGGTATTTCTGCTAGTGAGTAAATAACGCAATTTTAAAAGCCAATTTACTCTTCAAAGTGGCGTAACATGTCGTATCGGGCGAAAAATCAAATTTTCTTATTATTGTACAAAAAAGCGAAGAAATTTGTAATCGATGCCAAACAATTCCCCGTCGATTAATATCGGTGCACGGTCTGGAAACTTTTCCCCATGCGCGAAAAGAAGACGAGGATCGGCTGTTGAGAATCGCTCAATCGCGACCATCTCTTCTTAGTGTGTACACGTACATGTACATTTTGCAGGCATATGTGTATTTCCGCAGTAAGATTGATGTGCAATTGGATATATCGGGACCAACCGAAGATGGCCGTTCTTATCCACAAACTGTTTGGGCAAAAATCTGCCTGCCTCACGCCTGACGCCCACTCCCTAAAGGCTCAGTGGCGCGTGCCTGTTCTCCCGGGCTCACGCTCGAAAGTGGCTCGTCAGTGAATCCCAGGGCCAAGTTATCAGTGAAGCAAAAATGGCATCTCGCCAATGTGTTTCAAAGCGTGGATTGACAGATAGACAGTTGGCATTATCCTGCTGGTACCCCGGGTAATCACCGTTCCCAAACTGCCAGCACATTTTCTATTTTTTAGTTAGTAGAAATCTACACATCCAGTGTGCCGTCAGCAAAATAATCCAGTGCTGTCACTAAACATGACAGATTAAGATTACAGGTAGTAGCGTCATTAGCCGAGGTCCTGGTGACCTATTTAAACGCACTGGTGACGTCATTACACATGGCATCATGGTCTCAAATCTCTGGTTCAATGATGACGTCGTCCGCAATCGTTAATTTTTTGCCAAACTTGTTAAAAGGTAAGCGTCAACTTAATTGGCTATTTGTGTTGAAACCTTTTTAAGGCTATGGATGGTCTCGTTAGGATGTATATGTATTGGCGGGTGGTGGTGAGGGAGGGGAAAGGCCGATTCAATGTTTGACATCTCCAATTGCACTGATCACTTTTAGCTTTAGATAAAGGACGTTCCATCATCTGTCACGCAGAAATATAGGGAGCATTCAACGCGATCGCACTCAATCTAACCGTACTTAAGTAAATAAACGCGGATATGATTAGAGAGTTATGAGAGTTGAGCCGCGGTGGTAACTTAAGGAGTTTAGTTTGTTTTTGATTTGATCTTGGCAATGCCAGGTTGGTCAGATTCCCAGATTTCGAATATAGAATACAATTGCTAATCACAAATTTCAATAACAAGACTTCGTAATGTGGTGATTGCTCTCTTTAGCGTAAATATTTCACATACATGTACGAAGGAGAGTCGGAGACTGTAATTATAATTGTTATGATATATTTTAAATCTTAATCGAATAACATTTTCTATGCTCTCAGGTCCTGGGACCAGATTTAGTACATGCAGATTAAATTCATTCACAAATCTTGTAATAAAAGGTTTTCAAATAATTTATCTTCAAATAAGAAGTTTTCAGAAACGGCAATAGGGCGATCAAGACATTTTAACGAATTATCAGGATACAGAATTTCCTGGATATTCATTTTTTAATATATTTCATAATGTTGTTAACTGACTTTTTCAAGCTGCGTTCATTTCCGTGGCGCTACCGAGTTGTTAAATACTACAATTCGCATAGGAAACGATATTTTGTTTTTTACTTTAGGCATGGGTTTGATATTTCTTTTTTGATCTTTCGAATCCTTCATGGATTCCTTACGGATGTTTCGTTCAACCATCTCGCTTCTCCCAGCCATTTCCAGTGATGCCAGGAGCGACGTGTATAGTACTGTAGCTCACGTTTGAAAACAATGGGTTTCGTTTTTCGATTTGCGCAGCGCGCATAGCTTTACGCTGGCGCCAAATAATACTAGGAAAAATGCTGATTCTCGCCAGCTGACAGCATTTCAATGCCGCCGCGTCGCCTCCTATAAACAGTCCTCCCCCACCACCACCACCATCACCACCACCACCTCTCCTTGCTAAACGTGACTCGGGCTTCTCCAGAGAGCAGAATCCTATTCACCGATGGTGTGTGTGTGTGTGTGCGTGATGGACGTTAAATCGATCAGAAACCGTCCGATAGATTTTCCCCATTCGTCACCAGTTACGCGACAATCGCGGTTGGAGAACATGACCTTCGCCATCGTCGTTCCCGTTTTCCACTAAAAAAAATGTCTGTTGAAGAAAGCTTACCAGCTTTCTATCCTCAAAATTCATCCAAAAAGCATTTCAAATTAGGAATTTCAATGTTCGACATATATCAGGATCACCGTCCAGTAACTTCGTTCAAATCGTTTTAAATAATTGAACGCAACAGTTCTTAAAATATATGCAAATTTATGAAGAACGTTTTCTCTACAAATAAACAATTTCAGTGATACACGCACATGCAAAATTTGATGAACAACGAAATTATTTATTAACAAAAGTCACTAACATAGTTCTACTTATTTAAATCCAAAGTTCCATTTCTTCAGATATTCTTTTATTTTTAGCTTCCAGATTTTGTGTGTGCTGGGCCACCGGTTGTGGTTAGAATTAGTTTTTTTATTAGAAGCTATTTCGTCTACTCTGTATTTTGGTGGTGGTTGCATTTAGAAAATCAACCCGTTCTCTGCGATTATGTGTATAAGCGTTTGCGCATAGCAATTAACTTGTTATTGAATATATTAGCCATAGATTGCCAATGGGATTTGGAATCTATTCCTTTCATCTCCTTCCCTATTGTCAACCAATGAGAGCGCACCC
>JAQGBY010001472.1:0-29127 GCA_034698785.1 Mycogona germanica | reverse complement strand
CTAAGCACTATGAGGGGGACGTAAGGCCTGTAGTGCGGTTGACTACAGTTGATGGAAACAAAAAAAAAAAAAAAATACGCCTTCTTTCGGAATGGAAGCAACACCGTGGGATCTGTGCCTGTACGATATCAGACACACGACATAGATGGCAATCTGATCAGTTACTAGGTAGAGAACCTAAGATAATCAAAATTATAACCAAACTACATTTCTTCTTTACACTTTCCATATTTCTATCGAGTGTCCTTGAGACAGGCTTGATTAATTACTAGTTTTTAAATATAAGAAGTTAGGTCGTGCTTTTATGCTCAGTATAAATAGAGGTCGCAGCCACTCCTTTCGAATTTCCCAGACTGTTGCCCCGAAAACAACCTAAGGTCACCGATGTTACGAATATGTGAAGAAGAAGTGAACTTATGTTATTAGGTAACACAAACAATAGCCAACCTCTTCCGGTCGTCCGCAGCGTTTGGTTGGAATTCCTTCCTTTGCCATTGAGAACACGTCACCCTGATAATTGGCTGCGGCCGTCGGCGATGCTATTGTCCCCTATGTGTGGCGGCAAGTGAACACCAACATCACAAATAATCCAGTGCTCAATTGGCGTAAGTATATGTAAAGGACGCTCACTGATTTTAATTCCTACAATTTTTGTTATTATCATATGCTCTCTTTCAGTTCCAATGGTTCTTGCGCGCTACGAGCATAATGCACAGATTCTATTTAAATGACGAAGCACAGATTCTATATAAATGACGATACACAGATTCTATTTAAATGACGATGCACATTAACCAGTGCGCCGATTTAAGATAAACTTTCGTCAGATTTAAAAAATAATTTTAAAAATCCAAAAAATAAATAAAAACTACCTGATGTTCACAATAACAGTGATATTTGCAATCAGGACTCTCACCGGAATAACAGAATTAATTCGAACACCATCTGCTGCCCATTCTGTTGCCAGAGTCCTGGTGAGGTTGTGAACAGCAGCCCTTGCTGCACCAGTGTGTCTACGTAATCAATCATGGGATAAATTGATCAAAATCAAATAAAAAATCTTGTCAATGACTACAAAATATAATAAATATATTTTTAGTTTCAATCACTGCAATGTGTTGCACTACAGGATTTTCTGTACACCTCTTAGTGCTTCGGCACTGTGTGAGGGGCATATTTTCACCAGCACCCTGGGATCGAATAATCGAGAGCCCGCGCCGAGAATCGAACCGGGGACCGCCGAGTCACAGTCAGTCGCAATACTGACTGGGCTACGACGAGTATTCTGTTAACACGGTGAATTCTAGTTTTCACTCCCAACTGTGCTGGGGCAAACTTTGTGTGAAAACAAAGGACAAAACAAAATTGGTTCTGCAAACCATGAACGCATCCAAATTAAATCAAACCGTATAGTGTAAACAAAACTAAATCAAAGTTAACTAACCCCATCATTGGAAACCCACGTGACATCTCCGCAATTATGTTCACAACGGAGCCTCCGTTCTCTTTCATCCATTGGTTATAAACTATCAGCAATTATTGAACAATATTGTGATACTTGCAAATTAAATTCCTTAACACTTCTTTACATAAAGGGTACGATGAATAACATAATCAATTTGTCTGAATTTTGGTTAAGTACACCAATCAATTAATTGCAATCAATTTCAGTGACTGATTCTGTTATTTGTTACTATCGATTATTCGTTTAAATTAGACATAGATTAAAATTGATTTCTAAATTCTTTAAAATAATAAACTTTTCTAGTAGAATTATTTTGGGTGCAGCTAAACATCAAAATTGAAACTACAGATATTTGTCACTTGCCTTCTTTGCACATAAGGAATGTCCCCGTTAAATTTGTCTCAATGACGGCGTTCCAGCCCTTCAGGCTCATGTCAGCAACTGGCGACAAGAATTGACCCCCGCCATTGTTCACCAGGAAATCAATTTTGCCATAAACTGAAATCGCACGAGACACTAAATTTTGAACCTGCACAAAGAAAGGTACAAGAAAGGTACACAATTTCTTCAAAAATTAGTCACATTTGAAATTATTTGTATATTAATCAGTGAAATAAGATTCATCATTTTTGGCAAAAAATTATTCAGTCTTTTTTTAGCCGAAAAGGCAAACGCTACATGAATACAAGAGTGTACATGCACAACAGTTGAGGACGTCAATCTAAAACTAAAGGCAAGTTCTGCAGAGACTGACACCTTCGGAATTTATCGGGCGAGAGAATTTCCTTCACACGCCTTCTTTTGGAATGTAAGTAAAATCATGGCCCGTGCCTGTACGATATTGGGACGTTAAAGATCCCTTTCCTAGGCTGCCTAGGTCACGCAAAATTTCCAATTCACCTATCTGGGAGGGGGGGGGGGGTTATAAGATGAGCAATCACCGATGAACCTCCTTAACAATTATTTTAGGTCTAATATTAATTTATACCTGTTCCTCCTTTCGGATGTTACAAACCATCGCAGTGACATTGCCTGGCGAATCGACCGACGGAAATGCTTCGTTCATTTGAGCCGCCACCTCCTGGATACGCTCCTCATTTCGTGAAGCAATCACAACACGGCATCCTATAATACAACATGAGTGCTTGCAGATGAGCAAACTGTGTATAGTTGGTACATGGTGGCCTAACGGAGGCCGGCCCCGATGAGCGTTTATAGCTATCGTTTATCTTTAACACACTCACACCACTGCTTACCAAGATATAGGAGCTCCAGGGCTATAGATTTTCCGATGCCAGTTGCGCCGCCTGTGACTATTGCCACCCGTTTCTGGAAAAGATTTCTACGAAAAACGCTCGAAACATTTCCAAGCGTGGAGGCCGCCATCTTTCTTCAGGTGAGCGCGACAGCGATGCCAGATAATCCACCCATTGTCAGCTGATGCCAATGATGCAGCAGGGAAGGATTTTCCCCGCTGCAACACAATTGGCGCGAATATTTAAATTTTGCATCGCACTCAATTGCAATCGTAATTTGAGAGATGGGTATCTGTGATATTGAGCGCAATAACACTTCAAACGAAAATGAAAATGACATTGTGATATTTGAGAACATCTAAAATTGTTTTTGATGAAATCTAAAAAAATCATGATAATTTCACACTATTCAGGGTTATGTTACAAAATCCCATCCCTATTAACGATTTTATTATTTTAAGTGTATTAACGTAGTTCAAAGATATGCCATGAAAACAACCTAAATTCAGCAACGAGTTCATTTTTGTTCCAATTACAATATTTTATTTTTAAGGGTCATCCCAAATCTTAATTCTAAATGAATTATTATTGTTTGTTAATCATAATTTTTTTGCCAGATGTCTTCATCGTATTTTTTAAAAAAAAGAACCACGAACCACTCTAGGGGCCACCATTGTTGACACAACTTAACCACCCTAGGTGACCTAGATCGTTATTCTTCGATCTTGATATTACAAAATCTGATTTCCTTATTAAAAATCAATTTAATATTAAGTTTAAAATCATTTTTCAACGGGACAAATAATTCGGGGAGATAAAGACGGACGACCTATATAACTCCTTCGAGTACTCCGTTGAGTCGCCACTCTGAAGATCGAGAAGTGGCACTTGAGTCTGGATCGCAGCATCGCTGTGCTCACGCGCGCTGGCGAGGGTTATACATGCAGATACACGAAACGAGGCTAATTAGAGAAAACCCTAATTCCCGGGGTCGTTAACTCGATGGATAAAAGCCTGTTATCATTGCTGAGTAATTTTCGCGGCGTCTAATCTTCAACTCCTTTAGCTTAATGAGGACACTTGGCGAGCTGTCGCTGTAATGCGCATGTGTAGAGAGCAATTCCACACGATTCCGCACTTTAAAAGATAAAAGCTATTTTTTGAGGCGGAAGTGCCGCCGCCGCCAACACCACCACCACCACAACTATACAAGAACGCAATGAACGACCCACCAAGGTCGTTTAGATCCAAGCATGGTGCTTTACCAATTGAGTGTTTTAGGGGAGATGATGAAATCGCGACCAACCCCCTTTTCCCCTTCACACACACGCACCAACAACCCCGAAACGATATATTTTGTACAACAATTCATCCGAAATGGCCGGCTCGGTTGGTGAGACTTCATCGCTTGGTTAAATAGGTGGTTTTTGTATTTTACGATGAAAGCAATATGGTTACAAAGAAAAATTGATGAAACCGTGAAGTTGCCCATTACAAGTAAACCCGCGCCTTTTTATTGATAGCATTCGAGTATATCTTATTTCAGTTTTTCAGGATACTCTTTCATCGAGAAATTGAGCATACGTCGATGTCAAGGATCGCAGAAACTATTTCCGCTTCGGCTCGAACAGAAACCAAAATTCAAATTTGATGACTAAAAATTCCCAGGCGAATCAGACTTATTGAAAGTTTATAATATCGTGTAACTACATTTTGTTAGACGTCTGGTTGTTGCACATAGATATTGTACATGTAAGGACAGATTTGCATTTTATTCAAATCGATATTTATCGAACGTTTAAACCATTTTTACAGAGATTTGAGCAACTTTAAAAATCAGTTACTCTCAATTTAGGCCTATTCGAAGAGTTAATGGCAAAATAATTTTAATATATAGATTAGATTATTTTATCATCGTCTTCACAACGTCAAGCGATAACCTTAGTACAACACTCTTAAATTTGACCTTATCTTCTCAGAACCTATTGTTTTGAATTTGCTTTAATATTTTTTTTATCCAATTGACCTTTTTCGTCGATCAGCTGACCCATCAATTTTCACTTTTGAACTGGTAGAAAAAATTGGTCTCTTTGACAGAGATTAAATATCTCTCTTTGATCTTTAATCTCTGTTTTCCAGTATTCAACCGAACAGAAACGCGTTTGGATAATTACTTAACAAAATATAATATCCTATTTTATGCTGATGCATAACTGATCATAATTTTACACATATTGCTAAATGTTATTTGAACGCTTTCAATTGGTATCATTAATTGCACATAACCTAACCAGGAGACATTCAAAACTGAATTTTTCAAAAATATTTTGTTAAACTTCAAAAACCAATATAACTTTTGTGCTTGCGGAGAAGGGCGGGGAATCGTTTCATTAATAGGAGAGATTTTGACTTATATAAAGTCTAAAATTGCTGACCAATTGAATAGCGCATTTTCAGAAAAAACCGTAGAGAGACGTACTGAAATAGAAATCTTTAATTTCAAGTACAGTGACGATCAACGATAACAGCGATTTTAGACGCTGGTTTCACTTGCGCATGCAAGCCCGGCGTTTATGATTCCGAAACAATGAACGGCTAACAATCGTCAGGAACGATTTAACAATTATTATCCAAACGGTCGATACCATATTCATGTTGTGATTGGGACCACGAGAGAACGAACAAGTTCGACATCGGTAAACGTTTGCGGCAGAATGTCAAACGTTCATGCGTGTTCTGTGCAACCAGTGCATTTGGAATTGACTCGAGCGCGTCCACCCTATCCCTGTTCATGAATAAATTGCAACTCGCGTGCCATAGATCTGTGTGCTAGCTCCACTTCATTGTGTGGTACGAAAGTGATTGCGCTGTCGAAGGGAGAGCACCAACGAGAGAAAGATGAAAAAAAATTCCATCACGTGATGTGGCTGATCCGAAAATCATCAGGTGCGCTCCACCGGTGTAGAACAAATTGTAGATCGAGTGGATGGCAACGGGAAACACAATTCTACTATATCCGACAAGAAAGTGTAGGCCACTGCAAACCGTATAAATTACCTATTATAGAAGTCCATAGACCCGAATCATCAAAAATCAATTTGTTTTTGTACAGTAAAACATAACCGGACCAAATGTAGCAGATTTCATAAATGTCTACCCATTGACCATAAAAAAATTAAACCGAAAGATCTGTTAATTTAATTTTATCGGTGAAATTTGCTCATCTTAGTGCCTCTTCCTATGCAGGCTCGATTTGAGGCAGTCGTTTCCTTCCGGTTCACGAAACGTTGGACAGTGTAACAAGAAAAGTAGGTCAATACATAATTTCCGAATTTGGTTATAAAATCGACCAATAAAGATGTTTCCCTTATCCCTTCTAACGCAGATAACCCACCCAATCACCCTCCTGAGACCCACATTAAATTCAGCTAATTTCCAGACGAAATAATGTTTGCGGTATCTTTCTTTTCACTCCAGCACTTAGAAAATCTGAGGCAGTGGTGCGGCGATTTATTTAACGAATTAACGATGCCATAGATTGGCAATTTATTTAGTGCAATTTAGAGAACACTTCTGAGTCATTCCTTTTGGGAGAGGCGGAAAAAAGCGAAACGATGTAAAATATTTCATCACCTTGTCGGTAGGTGGCGATAGGTGGTCTATAATGAAGATAATCAACCTGACAGTATCGCCAGCTGTCGGTTAACGGATTAATCGGGCGGTTGTGAATTTTTTTAAATGTTTATTCATGTAGATCGATGCAATGTGGGCGGATGGGTAAGTAGACTGAAGGTGTACGGTCTATCTAATCTACCTGGTCCTACTCTGTATAAGCCGAGTTGCTGTCATCTCGCGAGGCTGTTCCTAAAACGAATGGACTATCCGTTTCTCCGTAAAGCCGATGTTATGACGCTGAATGCGGGTTTTGGCTTGGTGCATTATACCTTTCATAAAAGTTGCACCCTGGGCAAAGAGTAGTTGCAGCTTCACTAACACCCTGAAAATATGATGAAACTACTTCTCATATTATCGATTTGGCGTCATTCTTGACGACCGGTGAATTATTATTTTTTAGATGGTTTTTATTTAACTTTTCGTAAATGGTCCTAAACATTCAAAACACGTAGAATTGGTTGAAGTCGAAAACACGTCAAATGTGTTTAGAAGCAAACTGAAACACGTAAAAAAAAGTAAACACGTCTGAGATCGGAATCTGCGAACGAGTGATAGAAATGTTCATGGAAACCCTAACTAGCGTTAAATTGGAAAGCTCTCATGTCTTACACGAAGCTCATTCGGGGGGAGCTTTACATAGAGCGTGCTACTAGCTCATACAGGGCGGCCCAAAAGTGCTTCACATGAAATATTTTCAAAAATGCAAACATAATGAGAATAGGACGTCTTGAATAAACATAATACATGGTACGACCCGTCGTGGCGCAGTTGGTTAAGCAACAGACTGTGATTCGGCGGTCCCGGGTTCGATTCCCGGCGCGGGCTTTGGCTCGGGTACTGGTGAAAATGGGCCTCTCACATAGTGCCTAAGCACTGAGAGGGGTACAAAATCTTCCTGTTGTGACCCGTCACTTCAGTGAATTAAAAAAAAATAATAACTGCGTCTGGATAAAAGACGAACAGTTCCCACGTTTAATTTTTCCCTTTTAAATAATAGTTTACATATATATACATATACATTATATTAGATATATATACATTATATTAGAAGAGTTATCGTCAACTCTCATTTGTCTTTTTTCGCCCAGCCTGTTACGAGAAAAACTACCAATCTTATTATTTTTTTTAATCAACTGTAGTCAAACGCACTACAGGTGCTATGTACCCCTCATGATGCTCAAGCACTATGCGAGGGGCACCTCCCGTACCCCGGGATCGAAATTTTCGAGAGCCCGCGCCGGGAATCGAACCCGGGACCGCCGAAACCACAGTTAGTCGCTAAACCAACTGGGCTACGACGAGTCGTCTATTGTCTATTGTCGATTATTGATTGTTATTTGTTTATCAAACTGATCCACATTTTTGAAACAGGGCAACTGCCCTTTACATCCCTTCTTATCTTCATATGGGCACTTGAAAGGGGGAGACAAGATGGTTTGGAGGAGGGGGGCAAGTAAGGGCGAGGCAGTTACAGGGGGAGAGGTTGTGAAGAGATTACCGCACTGCTCAATGGCGACACGAATAAAGGTGCGCACGGTGGCATGTATCTTTCATGCAAATGGCTTCTCGCGTCGCCATAGAGATCTGTTAGGGATAACAGCGCGCATGTAGAGGACAGCCGGAACGGGCGCAAAGGACGAAAGGAGCTGTGGGGAGTCGGATGTTCAGTACGTCCTCTCCTATATCCTCCTAAAAGTCGAATCTCGAAAGACCATGTAAACCGGTAGTCCGTTTTATTCCTCCCCCCCTCTACGACCAAACGTCATCTTCTTGCTCCATCACCACGTTTGCGGCTAGTGTGTATGGGTTGTACAGGATGGATTCCCGCCCTGGGACAGTGAGTGACTTTGGTGCCCCCTTGTACAATGCTATTTACTAGATTTTAAGCTGCATTTTAAAATATTTTGTTCAATTTAAAGAATAATTTCACAAAACATCCAGTATTCATAAAACAAATTGTGCATTTCATTAAACAAATCAAAATACAGAATGCGCAAAAGTTTGATTTTTAATGCATTGGCAAAACAGATTGACGCCGGAATTACATCAATTATAATAATTAGCCATTGCTAAGCAGGGTGGGAAAAACGCCAATCGTACGTAATTAACCTTTATGTTAATTATTAAACTCGCTCAATATATAAATTTATTGCCAATACAATTAAACAAAACAATAATGGTTTTTTTCATTATGGTGGATCAATAAGTCTGTGTTGTCTGCATCTGATTTCACTCCAGATAAGTAAAGGGCACTATTACAGTGTATTCAGAAATACAGAATATTTTTCCAAATGTTGAATACGTGTACGGCATTGTAATTGATTACAATGATTATTTTTCGACCTTTATACTCGATGATGCGACCAGACATATACAGGTACATGTAAGCGGAACATGTTCTTTTCCTCGACTATCGACAGACATTTTAATTAATTTATCTTGTATCTACCGGTAGGATAGCATTGCCCCAGTCCGAATCCCAATTTAGAGGGCAATAAAAAATTGAATTGTAATCAAGCCGAATTTTTTGTGTCCGCCTTTGATCATTAAAATCCCTGAATATATATCGCTGCAACGATTTAATTTCCTCTCCCGAATGAAATAACGAAGCTTTTTATTGGTTTTCTGAGTGCCTTTGTTCATCCCTTAATACAAACAGAATACATTATAAGGCAATCTCAGTTGTTTCACCAGGCATCAAGAAATAGTGGATTTTAATGAAAAGTGCTGCAAGGGATTTACGTTTTACCAATGGCAAGATAATGAAACTTCCACGTTTAACTTTTTCGTAAACTGGTTATAGTTTATGTACAGGTAATCAGGTAGACTTTGTTTTCGATAGAAGTTTTTGAGGATATACACTGTATATCAAGTATCCTTAATTTTGGCTTCCAAAAAATCAGTGCTTGGCTTAGAATTAAATCTTAACCTTTTGATTAAAGCAAAGATTTATTGAAGTTATTAAAAATGATTAAATCATTTTGTGCTGTAATGATTTTGTGCTGTACATTAATCAATGTCAACAAATTTGTGTTGTAAATAATCAATGGATATAATCTATGCTATGAATAAAAAATTATATGTAATCAATAATCGAAATTGACATAATGAAAACTAGGAATTTCATAGATTTCAAATGAATAATCGCACTGTAAGCTTGTGAGGTGAAATATGTCATTATGTCATTTGACAGTCGTCATAACTTAATTTGTAGTTGCAGATTGCAGGTAAATTCAAATTAGATACAGTGAATACTTTTATTACATCAGCGAACGCAAAAGTTACTTTTCAAACGATGTACCCTCAAGATGGATACGGTGACGCAGGTTCCAGGAGCATATTTGTTAGCACAAGCACGGCAACGAAAATGGGACAATTCCAGTCGACCGTCTGCTATTCGAAGGTATTCAATTGAGTATTTCTGTGTACGAGAGCCCTACTACCACCACTATTTTCACTAGGTTGGACAACTTGAAGGAAACGGTTCTTTTTTTATATATCCCCTCTCGGTAACTGTAGGTGGCTGGCCGTCGCCTTTTGGATGTCTTGACATAGAATTTTTTGTAACAGCCCTTCTTCTCTTTAGAAGAGAGGAGAACGAGAAAGAAAGAAAAAAACAGTTCCGGTAACTTTTCTTTATCAATACATGTACTTGTATTCCGACGTCACAGAAACTTGGCTATACCCGAAGAGCAGGCACACACACACAAAGGAGCAAAAGGAAATGACAGCTGCGCATAGTTGCAGTGACGGCTGGCTCTGAAGGCAGGAAAAGTGTTTAAAAAATAGACTTTCTGGGGGTGCCGAGTCAAATGCGAACTGGTCCCCCTGATAGTCAGGTCATGATACCGGTACGTCGTCACCTCCAAAGATCCGACAGTTGCGTCGAAAGGATATCCAATCAAAGTTGGACGAGCGATTCAATGACAATAACTTCACCAAGTAATGTAGCATCTGGATGTAGATGGGTTACAGACACACCAATATTGGCAATGCTTTCGAATGATAGCTGGAATTCGACATGATATTGGTTGTATCTTTACCACATCTCGATCACCTCGATGAGGAATCGCTTGGATTTGCCAGAATTTTAGAGTCTTTGCTAGATTCTTGATTAAGGACGATGTCTTTAGGACAATGAAAGCTAGATAGATATATTAGTGTATCTAACCTTCATTGTCCTTAAGACATCGTCCTTAACTCGACATCAGACTTGGCGTGCTTTGGCACTATTTTATTTAGATTCTTGATTAGTTGAATATAAAATGGATATTGGTCGGATGTTTACCAGATAAGTGCACATCTGTTCTTAAAAATGATTCTCCCTTGGTTCGTTGACAAAATTTCACCATATCCTTTGACTAAATCTCTCAAAATATAACTACCTGAACACAATTCATTTTGTAAGTTGGTATCAGGAGGATATTTCTACAACACACGTCGTAAGTTAATGATACGAATTTTGCACGTGTACCAGACTAGCGATACCGGATAGGTCGTTGACACGATGGTTCTTTCAGGAAGGACCCCTCAAAGCCTTTTCGAGTCGCAATTTTGCGAAATATCTTCGACTGTGACACAACCCACCCTCGAGGCAATAATTCTCTTCAGTACAGTTCATTTCGAACCACGGCTGAAATAAATTTTCGGTGGGGAAATTTTTTTCGAGGAAAATTGGACATGAATATTCTCATCAGATTCCTCGCGATATTTTTGGTTCTTTGGATTGACCAAAATTTATTTTACAGATGGCGATCAACGATTCTTTTTTCAAAAATCAGCGCAGATTCGATTACTCTGTGAGGTTGTCATGGTACTGGTATTCTGAAATGAACCATTAATCGAAGAAACAGCTCGGTAAAACATTCCTAAAGAAATGAGATTGTCATTCTATATGCACTCGTACGAGTCTATCATTATTTGCGGTACGTGGTTTTGAATATATAAAATCATCAACAATTTACACTCGTTTTTCTTTAATGTCAGATAGAACATTCAGTCATAGACAATGTGCGATTGTCTAAATGACTATTTGTGGCAATCATAAGATTGATTCACGGCTTTTCTTCATTCACTTGATGCATGAGTACTGTGACAAATTGCCCCAGTGCAGTGAATTGTCGACGAGGTTTCCAAGTCGTGATCTTACCGACATATTGGACACCATTGCGTGTTTTTAAAATTTACAGTACATGTACGTGTACATCAATAAGAGGGATTGAGGACATGAGGGGTAAAAAACGCTTGTAGTGCGGTCGGCTACAGTTGATTGGAACAAATAAAAAAATGGTTCCCAGGAAAATCAATGAGAGTTCTGAACTGTATGAGAGTATTGAGGTGAATGAAAGTGTTCAACGCCATTTTGCAAATGGTCGCCGTATTTTAATTCCAACCCATGTTATTCGTAATAAGATAAGCTCTTGAAATGAAAAGCATGTCAGTCTGTCAGCTATATAAAGTTTATTTAAAAATGATTTGGCGTTTACATAGACAAGATAAGCCGTTAGACGCGACAAGGCACACTAAAATGAAATTAATTTAAAGGTGATACCTCCCCGTCTCGCATGAGTACTAGCCGCTTGACTGTATCTACTTAATCGTGGCATTTATATTTTTGGAAAATGAGAAAAGCATGCTTCCATCAAGATAAAAAAATATAAAGTTCTATTCAACCGGTTCGTCCATTGATGGTCGTCGAAGCGTTCAAAAGCAGCTTATAGTTGAGCCATTGATCGTTTTATTCGTTGCCTTATCACCACGGAGTTCGGAATTACATGTACTTCGAACTTTGAAATAGGCTAGTAAGACTGTGAAAACCCACTTTTTTAAAAGTTCAAGCCATACAAACGCAAATGTACACTGAAAATGCGTCGTTCCCCCAGACGTGTCCTGGATTTTGCCCTTTCTTTATTTTATACTACTTGACGACATATTTCCTTTATAGTTATAATTCTACGATACACAAAATATTTGAAAGTGATGCTTGTAATTTTTTGGTGGTAGGATTATGTCTAAATCTGATTACTTGATTTTTTATTGGGTATTTTGATAAAGAGGGAGTTCTACCGACTCCGCCTTGGAGACCCTCTATTAATTGCATTGGCGTATTTTCGACTATCGACTAAAATTGGACTGAAACCATCAACCATTTCGTATGTAGACAGACACACGATACATGTGCATACTAGACCAACGAGAAACGCTTGAGAAGTTCCTAAACTTATATATTAAAATAATTCTGTAAAACCGTTGCTTAATTTCAGTCGTAAAACACTGTTTGGCGACAACTACTGACATAAGGAGGTCGTTTCCACAATTATTCTGCAATGTTTGTTCCATCTTTCTCGCTAAGGTGGCACAAGAGCTTGAGCGATAGTTTCGAATATGCACAAAAAAATCGAATGTTGTTGCTATTGATTGAGGAGCTATGCGTGGGAACGGCTTCTGTGCAATAAGTATAGCACCGGTGAATAGCGCAGTGGTTCGCTGACACGAGCCCCAATATGATGAACGAGCGGAATTATAAAAGAAAAATATAGAGAGGAGAAAACTCGTTCGCCGCCTTGGACGAAACCAGCGCCCGCACATTATTCATGGTCTTTAGCTTAAAAATGCCTCCACACTATGAACAGGCGCTGCCTGGTGCCGAGCGATCTTAAAATGTAGCAAAAATACCGAAGAGAAGTAAAGTTAGCCCTGCCCAGAGATCCTCAATCCAGAAGCGCAAAATTTAAATTATTCTTATATTAACGTGATATTTTAGTCGCACTCTTTCCATTGCCAATCGAGCCTTTAGCTTCAGCGTTCCGTTAGTTACTAAAACAACCCAATGGCTTATGTCCCCTCCAATACAGTAACTTGTCACGAGGTGTCTTAAGAAAAATCATGCGAAATGAATGGGGGTCCCCCGTCAACGCACTTCCATCTTGAGCGTCTCCCTCAACAAGACTGCCGATTTGCGCATGCGCATGTGTTAGACCGCACGCTGCCTGTAAGGGTCGCCACACACACACACATAGGGGTACATGAACCTTTATAGGGGAGGGCCGCCCCTATCTGCAAATTGCCTTACAAATTAATTGCAGCCGCCAAAACGCCACTTAAATAGAAATGAATTTAAATTGAACTCGGCTTAACATATAAACTCGACGGGAGTCCTCAGACGGGAGTGTGGCGGAAAACCTCACTACATGCGGCGGGGTTCGTCTCAACAGCTAATGGCATTTTGTCGAGTCGCACATATTGTCGAGATACACGAACGTGTTCCTCTCCGAGCCTAGTTTTAAAAAAAACGTATTCATATATTGTTGGGTGAGCGCCTCCTCCCCATTATGTTCTCAAGAATGGACCATTTTATGTGCCGCATATGAATAAAATTGTTGGCGGCGCATACGCTGGTTCCCTTGTACTTAACATCCGCGCCAATTATGCTCAACCTAAGGAGCACGGTTATGTTTTCCTCACTCGATAAGTGCGATCGAGTACCTTATCTCGCTCGGTGTTTCGTTAGCCTATTGTAATCAGCGCTTATACAAATTTAATGTGTGAAGAACTATCGGCACATGTTCACGATGGACACAGAAAAGGCCACACTTTGTTTTTTGTTAGAATTTGTAGGAAATTTTTAACCTATTTAAATTCAATTTAAAAAATAATTAGAATACAGATTTTATATGGAAGTAACAATGGGGATTTGTGAAAATGTAATTCCATTTACAATACATTCTATGTAATATGTGTTTCGCAATACATTCTATAGAGCCAGCCTAACCACCACGACATTATTTTGAGAACAAATACTTCAATGTTCGAACGTTTAAAAGTAATTCCCGTTATTTTTTTACCGACTAGAAAACAACGCGTTGTACTGCGCATGCGTTGTTTGCAAAATATCATGAAGTGGAATAAAGTATTTAAAGCGCTTTTATTACAATTACACCAAAGCTTTCAGTTACACAGTAAAATAGGAAAACACACATCGCACACAGTATCGCTGCTCCTGAGTGGTTTTGAGGCTCAATTAAAACAAGCAATGCTACTGTGCATGTGGTGATTGCCTCCGCACGGGGCAGCACCATTTGTTCGCATCTTCAACGGCAAATGCATTTACTGCCGTATCACAGACAATGATGGGAGGTTGAGATGTTTATTCACCGGCACCTCTGATGTTTTAAGAATAATAAACAAACAATGATGCCCTTGATTGAAAGGGAATTGTTAAAAAAAATTAGCAAGGCTGTTTTGATATTGTGGTGATTGCGAGAAAAAAAGCAATATTTGACGAAAAACAATTACATAAGTAATTATTTATTTACAATTTCATTTCTTTTTTGATTGTGGGGATCAATTAACAGTTACTGTTGTGGATTGTCCCGACTAACGAAATTTAATTTAAAAAAAAATAAGCGTAAGAATTACTTGAACATTAGTGTAATACAAAATGCCGGTTTACATAAATGATTCCATGCGTACGAAGTAATCATATAGTATTCACTATTGGTGATAAAGCGCTATTTGAGAGCACACAATGATTCGCGTATTGCCTTTGTGCATGACTGTTATTATTTTTTTTGTAGTATTCCAGGGAGTTGTGCCTGTACGATGTCATCAGGCACACGTTAAAGATTCTCTGTACAATGCAGGAATGAAACAAAACAAGGTATCATTATTAGGTCGCCCCCTGGGGGAGTGCTTATAGGCAGAAACGCTGGCAGGTGACTAAACAAAGCAGTTAAAAAAGCCCGTTGATACGTCACAAGTTGTGGCAGTCAGTTTGTAAGAAAATATCATTTCATTGAAGAAGAAAAAAGAAAAAAAATGAGATAAAGAAGAAAAAAACAAGCATTTCATTCCTCATAATTGCACTGCCAGATAGTTCATGAAATACGAGCGTACGTGGAAAATAAAAAGGCTCTCCAAAAATCGGACATAAATTCTCGTGAACCAAGTCCTATATACTCAGACTGTCCATTTGGAATGAACTTTGCTTGGCCGTGACAGCAAATAAGAAGCGAAGAAGAGGAAGAAAAAAATTGCCAAAAGGAATCACATCTCAGTACATTTCTCTACTGTGCGAAACCGCTGCTCGGCATATGTCAACCACAGAGAAACGAGTGACTTACTCGGTCTTTTGAGAGAGAGAAAGAGAAGGAGAGAGGGGTCGAGGCCATTTTAGAAGACAAGTGCTTCAAAAATGGACTCGGGGGTTTCTTGCGTGACCTCACCTATATCACTCGGGGTCGGGAAATAGCCACTAAAATGTTTTACTCAACGAGCGGTGCATGGAGAATAAAATACAAGCGTACGACTCACTCATAAAAATTCGACAACCTACTCCGAAATACAAGTACATTGGACCATATTGGAAAATTTGAGTTGAAGCTATTCATCAACCGACACAACTTTCGAGAACTACCGACTTAAATTTTAGAAATGAAACTTTAATCATAATTTTATAGCAATTTAAAAAAAGGTATTTTAATAATTTGATAGTAAGACTCGGACCTAGACTTATTGACAAGCGCACTTTACGCACAAATAATAAAAATATTCAAACTTTTATATCACTTCTGGTTACAAATTTGAGATTTTTAAATGATCACAATTATCAGAATAAAACCTAAGTTTAGAAAATAATAATTTTATATCCCACAGTGGATATAATTCTATTTCAAACGTTGTGAGCTCAGTATACAGTGCATGCACTCGTACATGTATTTCTCCAAACACCATGCCCATACATTTTGCAATATTATTTGAATATCCTTAACTATTTGTTTTATATCCATATTTTATTGTTTACGAGTGCTTAGGGATACAACCTATGTACCATTTTATTGCAGTAACAAACGTATTTCGAGTATTACAGAGTAGTAGAACTACAACCAGAATAAAATCGACTTCCATGCAAACGACCATAGACCCTGGCGATCAGCGTTTCTTAATAAGAATATTTACGATTCTGTGTAACATGGGTGGATAAATCGCGAACTATTCGCTGCTCAGGCGCTGTTTTAACAGCGTACCCAGCATAACGTTGGCGAACCTATTTTCGAGTCATTCCAATATCATTCCAAGGTCTGATTGCGAGGATACGCCATATGTATGTTGCCTCAAAGCCAATTTTCTGAAGTTCGCCAAAGTTCCGTCAGGTTCGCTCCTGTGAAGCACACCAATAGTCATAGGCATTAGAATATGGTTTTTGCAGAATTTGCCAAACCCATAAAAAGCATTCGCCCTCTAAAGGCTTGGGTCTCTTTTTTCCCTTCCCCTCTGCGTAGCAGCTAAAATGTGAATTTAGTTTTTGAATTTAGCATCCCAGACGGGCACATAGATCCAGATTACTCGGCTGTTTTATATTTCTTTTATTGAGAGTAGCGAAAGACTAGGCGGAAAGAAAAAAAAATAAATACGAGTATATCCACATACTCGTACACCGCGATGTTCCGTAATGGCGGCTCCATTACAGCCACCAACGTCTGGCGGGAATTTGGGGGCGGAGGCAAATGAATAGTTAAGGGAACAGCAGAATCCTTTGAATTTACTGGGGGGCTCATCTCTTTGGTGTCTGCCTTAAGCATCCATTTTATCCGCTACTCCAAATGATCTATTTTGACTAAGCTTTTTAATGCTAGATCTGCGGCCAATTCCATCTTCAAAATTCGCTATTGTGAACACGTAAAACCAAATACAAAAACATTTTAAAAATTTCAACAATCATTTTTAGAGTAACAATATATTTCAATTTAGATCTCTGATTTTTGGTAAGATTGAAATTAGATAATTAATTTATGTTATAGGAGATCGTTACTTTTTTTAGAACTTACTCAACTATTTCAGGTATTTCTTAAGATTTTATAAATCAATATGTCGGAAAGAACAAAAATATATTTGACGAATAGCACAATGTTTCACGGTTTATATCATTTTAAGACGCTGGCCTTGGGCAGTGCTTCTTTGATCTTAAATGTATTTTCTGCTGCATATTTGAATCTTCAGAAGACGTACAACCCTTTTTTACCCTAGTGCTCATTCTTAAGAGACTCCACACATGTGGTTCCAAACCGTTAGGCCTCACGACCAAAGAAATATATATATATATATATAAACTCGTATATAAATTCAGGGATGTGCCCGTTTCACACCATCTTTATCCAGCTTTTATTGTGGCTGCAGCAAAACGTTTATAAAAACCAAAATTCATGGCGTGCGCGAGCTTATGGCAGATGAATTTATGACCACTGGAGTTGCCTGGGTCAAAATGCCTTTTTCTCTCGTTCGAGCCGATAAATCGGAACGTGGAATATGGAAACCCACTACAAACGCGTAATCGATACACGCAGGCCGTCAGTCAGTCTTTCCCCCGAATGGAAACGATGCTGACGCCCTCTCTGGAGAGGAACATGGGACAAATTTGGGATCGTCAATCTGCATCCTCTCGGGCCCACGCGACACACATAAGAACATCGAATGAGAGCTGATCCATGATCTATGAACGAAGAAATCAAAGTTCAGATAATTTTCTAGTTTAAATAGTGATAAAAATAACAAATGGGAGAAAATGTTTTCAGGTTTCTTACATATCTGGAGTATCCAAGAGGTTTGTTACAACAACAAATATAAATTAGACGCTTCATTGAAATTTAAAAAAAATTATTATGCCGACAAAGTCATTTATCACTTCATAAAAAATTGTCCAATTGTTATTTATGATAACTGAATCGATGTTGGCTCAATTGAGATTAACAAAGTTGTCGCCAAACAACATGTTGTACAGGGCAACAATGTGTTTAACTGAAATGGTCCACGACAATAATTTAATATACACCAATTTAATATTTCCGCAATGGCCATCCGGAATTTCACAACTCTCGGTTTAACACTTCCCAGTTAGCCCATCCGCCTGATCGCTAATCGAGTATCCAAATATGAAGCCGACCATTATGCAAACATACACAGAATGAGTGGAGCACATGGATGAACGACAATCCGTGGCTAAACTATTCGCTCGTCGGACCGTCGTACAAAAGCCCTTAAAACAATTCACCGAGTAAACCGACGCCACCTAAGCATGAACGACTGTATTGCACCGGTGTATGTGTGTGTGTTTTGTAAGGTTTGTTTACACAACTGCTGGCGTTGCGTGCGTCTGCTTGGCCGCCTCGTCCCTACCGCACTTCCCTCGGGTCGAACGGAAACGGAATCTATTGAGGTGATATATTCGATGGAACGAACAGAAAATAAGCCTCCGCTGTACGGATTCAGGAAATAGTTGTATTTACAGCAACGTCGGTTAGTCGAGGTGACACAAATGATGTCACCTCTTTAATTGATAATTTATTGCAATTTAATTCTAAGGGCAGTTCTCTTTCAAACTGTGATAACAGTTTTGACGAAAGTTTATGGGTGTCAATAGGTGTTAAACGGATCGGACAATGTCAAGAGTTTCTGGAATAGATATTGAGGTGGTGGTTGTGGTGGTGATGGGGGGATATAATCAGCCAGTAAAACCTAATTAGATCTAATTAGGTTTTGTTGGCTAATTCAATTGATAGCGCGAGGGGATTGATTCAGCATATATATATATATAGAGAGAGAATTTCTTAAAAATTAGCACGATCCACCTAGTGTATAGTGTAATGTTCGCCCCATAATACAGTACGCACTTTGCGGCAGTTCGAAACTTGGCTGCAATCTAACCACACAAATGTATTTAATGTTCTGCGGAATGAATAAACAATTATGATATACATAATTCACTCGTAAATGCATTACTTGTCAAGCGAAATATTACTACATAAAATATTATAATATCATTGCACTTTTACGGTAAACCAACGCTTTCAACATGCAATTGCACAATGCCGTCAATACGCAGCACCCGCTATTGGCACGACGCTTAGTTGCACCCGTTTGTTCGCTTCGCCGCATAGCCTTGGTGTTCGTGTACTTTCGTCTCGCTACGGGCAATGCGAACCAACACGGGGCAGCAGCTTGAGGATGAATTAAATCACAGTGCACTGTACCTATTGTAAATGTGCATTCCTTTTTTAAAAAAGAATGCGCAATTGAATCAGTAGTGTTGACCACATGCAGAAGTAAAAAATACATGCTTACGGGCTATTTGAGCTTTTTTTATTGTTTCCAATAATTCGATTTGGCACATCGGAATGACTCATTAGCTAAATTTTCTACGAAAATACAGACTTCATTGAGATTATATATAGCAATGTTGGAAGTTATTATGCTGATGTGTGAGATAAGTTCTACTACCAAAAATGATAGAAACCACAGAATATTTGCAGCGTTATCGAATCATATAAAATAATCAATTCTGATCTAAACATTCCGGACCATTATTCCTTTTTGCGCGATAACGACAATTCCAACAGAAAATAAATGATTGATAAATACACCCTTGCAATAGAGATATGTTCAATGACATTATATACTTTTCGTTCATTTGTCAATGTTCTATCTAATAGAAGAATAGAAGTGTCGTTCAAAGCGATTGCAACGGCAAACGATGTTACTATTTGTGTGCTTTGTCAGATGAATTGGTTGGTAACAGAAAAAAATGTTTTGGAGAAAATTCTTCATCTGATACAGAGCACATAAAAGTTGCCACAAAGTTGCCAAAGATTGGCGCTTGTTTCGTTGTTGCGTGACGCTAGTCAGTCATGTATCCGTCCATCCGATATCATGCATGCATGGTCGGTTGTCTCGCTTGGACGCAATCCAATCGACCAACCCGCGTTCAAATAAAAAAATTCTAGAATCTTCGAATAGGAGAGCGTCCGTCATTTCAGTTTTACCCGCAGAGTATATCCAGCTGGTGCTGGTCACGGGAGTGAACTAATTGACCGACGCCGCCTGACTCGTAACACTTGACATTTCCAAGTATAGAGAGGATCTATTGCATTCGCCTGTCAAAATGGCCTTTCAACGGACACCTCTTGGTTTTGCTCGCACGACTCGACAGCTAGGTGTCACAAATGCCAACACAAGATGTTCATATGAAATAAACCCTCCGCACGAAGATTAATGAGGGCCCGAATGTATGCAGAAACTGTATTATCACATATAGGTCTTGTCAGTAAAATCAATGTTGGGCCGACAGCGTCATATAGAAATTGCGCCAGTGTTTCCAAAATCTTTGTGTAGCCTGAAATTCTTTTTCTCCCTATGTTAGTGTTTCTGCAACTATTTAAACCTTTTACGTTTTACTTTTAAAAGACATAACTTTTATCCGGTGCACACCATTTTAAAGGTGGATGAAGTTAACGTGACGTTTCCAACTTAAATTACAAGTGAAAAAAAATTGGTAGTTTCAATTAGTTGGATACATTGTTTTTAAATAAAGAAAAATATAGTTTCAAAGTTAAATTGTATAAAAGAAATTGTAAAATTATGCACTAGAAGAAATTCTAAAAAGCTGATTCCATATTTTAAATTCACTGGTATTTATTTTTGCGGTACTAAAGCTACCATGCGTCGAACAGTTAGACTTTTGAATCACCTTCTAAGCGCACTTCCTTTTACGGAATAGAAATAAAAAACCAAAAACGTGATTTCGCGTACTTCGAATGCACAATGCCATTGGCAAAACGCAAAATCGATCAGATTTAGGAAAAGAAAGAAAAAAGTCGACCATTTTCCCAAGGCGAATTTTTCGGATTAAACTTCGATATACGTTTTACATGCGCACCGACGCAATGGCGTCGCGCTGCAACAAGATAAACACAATCTCTGGAAACCTTGTTGTTCTTGCTGGCGTACTTCTATGGCATTTCGCGTCCACAAGAGTAATCTCGGGAATTTAGTCGAAGTGGGGACGTCGAAAAAGGAATTTTTCTGAAGTTGTTTTATGTACTATTTTTTTCTTCTTCCATTTCATTCCAGGCAGAGTTCACAGACTTTCTTATATTGCCTTAATAGCATGTTTCCTTCAAAACAAAACGTTAATATGTCTTCAACAACATGTCTTCAGCAACAGCAAAAATGTGGTTAAATCTCGATCGAAACCTAAGAAGATCTGAATTGTATTCGAGACATTCCTAACAAATACAAAACATTTCAAACGTACAAAATTAAGCACAATGAGGCTTGGTTAAACTGCAGAAATTATTTCAGACCAGACATACGAGAACCTATTATTTATTTAAATAAACCAGAAGGTCTTAAAACATTTCCTCAACTAGAGTTTATATTCTAAAGAGCAGCCTATAGGCAGTTTGTTGCATAGGTGTGTGTGCCTTCGAGTGACCTTACCGTGACACTATTTGCCAATGGCGATTCGCTCCAAGCGTCGACAATTTCAGTTCCAGGTCAGGTGACTACAACGCCACCTATAGAAAATCCGGAAAGCCAATAGTTGAACTAGCAGCCACGAATAGCAAAATTACTTCTCCTTCAACTGGAAAAATCAGGCTACAATCGTAGCCGCAGAAACATGTGGAGGGGGATGGTTACATTAAAGCGGCACTGGCTAATGTTTTGTTTAGATCATCGCGGAGGAGCCAATGGTAAGGTGGCGACACTATAGAATAAGAAGCGGAAACACAGAAGAGACGAGAATAGAGATGGGTGGTGGAGAATGGAGCGGGGCGGTGGCAGCCCTGGCATCGCCATTCTAGTCACGCGCAGGCAGGACCAACGCGGAACAGAACGAGAGCTTTCGACTGTTACGGCGTCGAGGGACGTGTAGGGGAAAAGTGAGCATTCGGCTCCCCTTTCACCCCTCGCGCACTTATATCCGCCTGAGACTTGAGGCCACGCACGCGCCCGCGCCGGGAATCGAACCCGGGACTGTCGAACCACAGTCAGTCGCTTAACCAACTGCGCTATGACGAGTCGTACAAAAATCTTCATCACTTTAAATCGTACTCGTTTTAAAAAGAAAGACCCGTCGTTAAAAATCCGTCGTAGCGCAGTTGGTTAAGCGACGGAGTGTGGCTCGGCGGTCCCGGGTTCGATTCCCGGCGCGGGCTTTGGCGCGGGATACTGGTGAAAATGTTCCTCTCACATAGTGCCTACGCACTGAAAGGGGTACAGAATCTTCCTGTTGTGACCCCGTCACTTCAGTGAATTAAATTTTTTTTTAACTAACTAGCAGAACAACTCGAGGAACTCTCCTTGTTGAAGGGACCAAAGGGATATGTTACATCTCAAATGGAGAATGCTGACATTTTAAGCCAACAATTTCACTTCTGAAACTTAGAAAAACATTCCATTTTCCACTCAAAATTGCCCCAAGGAAATGGAAATTACAGAGTCTGTATATTAGCACATGAAGCTGGAGTTTTGACCAAGCTAATGGGGCTTGCAATCCTAATAAATCTCTGGCACCAGATGAAGCATCATCGCCTCTCGTACTTCATGAAATGAGAACGGAATTTCTCCCCGTATTTAAACAAACTTATTTAAAGAAATCTCTTGATGAAGGAATCTTGCCAGAAGCATGGAAATTGGTCAATGCCAGTCCCATTTACAAGTCAGGAAAATGTCCGATCCAAATAACAACAGGTGAATTTCTCTTACCTTAGTTGTTGTCAAATTACTAGATCAGAAAAATCAGTATGAAGCATCTTGAGAGAAACAATGCCCTTAATGATGCACAACATGGGTTTATGAAGGGACAGCTTGTCCTTCTCACCCATGACCTTCAGAAATCATTTTGATGGACGTATACAGCAAGACATGATTTTCTTAGATTTTAGAAAAGCTTTTGACACTGTCCCACCTCAACGATTATTAGCTAAAGGGAAGGGGTATGGTATTATTAGTAATCAAGTTTTAGACTGGATAGCAGCATTTTTAAGTAATAGAAAACAATAAGTTGTTGTTTCTGGTGACCACTTTGAATGGATTGATGTGACCTCAGGAGTGCCACAGGGCAGTGTTTTGAACCCTCTTTTGTTCCTGTTGTACATCAATGATATATGTGAGATACAATTTTGTACAGGGACGTAAAATGTGACCGGGACTCAGTTGAATTACTGAAAGATTTAGATGCTGTAAATATGCTATTACCTGAATATATGTATATTGACGAACTCAAAAATTAATTAATACTATAATTATATAATGGAAATCGTCCTTTGAAAGATGCCATTTGTTTAACGAAAATATTAGATCAAGATAAACAAGAGTATATGATTTTGGCCTATTTGTTACCATGAAGGTTACCAGTAACAAAGTTTTGCCCACCGAAAACACAGATTTCATCAGTTACTCGTTTGAGGTTTCGTCGCCGTTAGAGACCAATTGCTCTACACCACTAATGACATCCTATGTTGCACCACAGAAGCGGTTGGAGCCTCATGACAATCGAAAACACAAATGCGTGTTACCATAATGTCACCCCTCATGGGTAACCGCGGTTCAAGGCTTTCCTGGTCTTTAGGTTCTGGGGTTAACCGCGTTCATGTCCACAGGAATACGCACCTGCACTCACGAGGATCTTCTCACTTTGCCGCTCTGCGTAACTTCCTCCCGCCATTTCTTCCACCTTCCCAATGTTTCTTCTTCGCGCGCGCCTGTATCAACATTACGCGTGACCGGAGCTGATTGGCGCGCGCGCCCACACCCAACCTGGGCAAATTTATTTGCCAGGGTTCAAGGTCATTGCTCCCCCACACCTCCCTGTAGCCCAGCCACGTTTGCCAACAACGCTCACCGCCTACGTACCATCCTTAGAACTGTTACGGGCGTTTCTGCAGTGTATGCATCCAAAAGTGAGAGAATAATGTTTACTCTATATTATGCAGTTAATTATCTCGCAACGCAATCATAACTTACGTAATGCAGGGACTTTCCTGATCTCTGATGATTCCTCTATTTTTGCTTTAAAGGCGATCCGTTAACGATTAACATCTTACGATATTATTTGATGTTTGATTGCTTCTGCAAGTTGTTGAGCGCATCATAAGTATTGGTGTCACATAAATTTGAGATGATGATACAAGTATCACTGTATATTTTTATGCGCACAGGTGACATGAGAAAGTTCACTTATTATCATAATAAAACCGATTAGTAAGGATTAACTGTAAAATATTAAAATAATATATTTGATTTAATGTCATATTCATTATTAAGTCGAAACGATCCATTAAAATTATTGATTTGACGCTGACAAGTCAAGGTTGGCTCAATGTAATAAGTAACGTACGAATAAAACAACATGTATATCACCTTCCATATAATAATGGAAATTAGTTATGAATTCTGCGTACATGTTACGTGAACGTCAATTCAGTTAAATTGTATACTCGTTTCACTGAACACCGTTTACCAATTTTAAAATACCCAGTTCACATTGCATGATGAAACACTTATTTTATAAAAGAGTGGGCATAAAAATGTAAAAGTTTCAGAACACGTAATGCTATTTTCCAACCTGCGATAATCCATCTTATGAACATGCGTGAAATCCAGCTATTCGCAAAGTCCTGGTGTTAGTGTCCAGAATCCCCTAGTAGCATCAATAGTAGGCGTGCGGTCGAGATAACGGCAGGCCGTCTATACGAGTATAATCGTGGTGCGTAAGGATGTCCAAAAAGACCCAGATTATACTGCTGTGACTTCAAATCCTTATTCTGCATTCATTTGCTTTGGAAAACTAGAGCTGTTTGCACACACACACAAACAAAAAAAAAATGGCAATTCCCCTGCCCTTGTGGTACTGAACCAATTCAAAGCCCTGCAAGCTTAACTTTGACTGCAAAGATTTTATGCATGCATTTGACCTACCGCAGCTAAGAAACGCAGTAACGTTCGATGGACTTTGCCCAAATAAAGATATTGAAGCTCGAATAAGATATATAGAGTACTTTGGTGACAAGGGGGACTCTGAACCACTCGGAAGCTCATCTGATAATAAAAACTTATTAATGCAGTTGATGTTGTTTCCTTTTAAATTTTAACCAACTAAGATTTTACCTTATCTATTACCAACGCTAAGGATTCCACAAAAAAGCCCAACATTTTGGTCACTAACATGCGACAAAAAACAATAATAGTAGGGACCATGAGCTCGAATAAGGTTTTAAAGGAACTAGTATTTTTATTACAATAATTACAATAACATGGATAACTGTTTCATAACACTTAATTTATTTGACTGTCTCATTTCTATCACAATTATTCAATATTTTGTGCGCCTCACATAGTGCCTAAGCACTTAGAGGGGTACAGAAAATCCTGTTGTGCACTTCAGTGAATTAAAAAAAAAATTGGATCTACTCAAATGAATTGATCCCTGTACCATTGATGCTTAGCTATTTTGACTACGAACATGCATTGAGTCTATTTTTATTATTCCTGCGTTTTTTGGTATCCATCGCGCAGCTCGCTACACACTCCGTTGGTCGATGGCCTCAGGCCACGGATACGTATGCTCGGATTTCACGGAACTGCATTCGCCCGAGCCTAATGCAAATAGAACCAACTTTGCGTTTATCGCTATGCAAGCGATGGTGGCTCTTGTGGATCCTCTTCAGGTCCGCCACCGATATGTAAAATTTGCCTCCTTGACATGGAGGAGAGCTTCTGTTTACAGACAAACGGGTTGTAACCTGAATCGATCCACCACCTATCAGGCATACATGTACACGGATGGAATTAAGTGTGGGGAGATGCGCCTCGAAGAGGAAATTCTGGTAAACCTTCTTCTAAAAAAAGCCATACGACAAGAGTGCAAATGGATTCTGAGAAATTAAATATTGTATTATTTACCTAAAGCGATGCTCTATTTAATAACATTAAATTTGATCAAAATAAGTATTTGCAGTTAAAATATCAAGTGAATCATAACATATTCTCCATATCCGTTTCGCAATTCTTCGATGCAGTGCCTTCGATGTCAAACTCGGGTCATTTGAGGACAAAACGCTCTCAACTATTGGCTCTGGGCGAAATATACAGAACCGTGTTTGCAGTATACATGCAAACACGGGACAACATTTGCCAATTTTCTAAGGGCAGTAATTCGATATTGCATTTAAAATTTAAACACTAGCAACGGCTCCGACTTGCTCGTTTTTAATCACGCTCAAGCTCGTACACGTTAGCAGATACCTACATGGTCGTTCAACTGTAATATTCATTGCTTCAAAAACTATTATAGCCCCGAGACTTGGGCATTTTATATTATAACTTTCTGATAGAAATCAAATGGGCAAACTCCATTTGCTACTGTACGAGCATTATTTTGCTTCACAAAAATAAAAACATGCCGGTGGCGAATTAATAAAAGAAAATGTATAAATCGCTGGATTGCTGGGAATTTATTCATTTAGATTCAAAGTTCAATAATGTATCCTTTTAATATTTAGAGTGAATTATTTTCTACGTCCGTCATTGATAGTAACTCTAACACTGATAACTTGTTGAACATTCGTTTTTGTCTCCTACAATGTGTTAAACATTCGAGAAGAGTTACGGTGATACAGGAAGGATACAGTCTTAGGCCGAACGACTTCGAATTCGCTAATTAAAGTAAGGTTTCCACTGACCCCTGTTCTACTTTTATGTGTTGACAGCTGCAGAGCTGCAGGGAGCCCCTGAGTGCCAGATTCATTAAAAAACATGACATGCGGCGTGCTGAGTCCGTGATTGGTGAGGTGAAATGACGTGTCTGTGGAATGACAGTTTTCTTCAGTGGTTGCCATGACTGCAGACAGGTGGAGGCCGCCAGACGTCGACCTGCAGCCTATACATTCTACTGTACGTCTAGCATTAGCTGCGCACTTTTAGAAGCGATATGTGAATGTGTTTTCGCCACTTACGCCACGCGAATACACAAACAAATTTAGAACGCTTTTCGTTGGTAAAGCCAATTAGGACTGAAACGCAATCATGTTGTAAGCAGGAATAATTGTTAGTCTGCATATTTTCTTCGCTAAAATGCGTAACGCGCCTGCTAACACGGTTAAAGAAAGTGTCTACTAAATTTTGCTAATGTATTTCGCATCTTTGCCTGAATATACGTTGTAATTTTCTGTAAGCGTTAGAGACAACGGGCGACTAACTTTTATTTACGTAAATGGCGAACTATTCGTGCTCGTGTTAATAATTGTTTCACTCTTAGAAGTCCCAACTGATACCGCGTTTATAGCACCAATTGCCGCATTTGTTTCCTTACCACAACCACATTGATAACTGGCCGCACAACCCATGAGACGGACCCGGTAAACTTTAATTTGTTAAATTTTCTAGCCGAACCGGTGTTAGTATGAAAATTATCAGAACCAAATCAGGCAAGTTGAGTTTGATGGATTTTATTTTTTGAATTACATTAATTCCTCCGAGACGAGAATTCGCACACAGAACCAGCGTCCAATTTAAATTGTGTCATTGAGAGTAGGATGATTCTGAATGGAACTCTACGTCACATTATGTGAGACAGGACTGCGTGCCAGCCGCCCTAGGTCACACTAACTATTTCATAAGCCCAGATCGATAAGGCCAATCCGGGACATATTTAAAAAAGAAAATGTTACCCCGATGCGAAACAACTGCAACGTAACAGATATGACCACGACTTGCAATCTCTAGTACTTTCGCCGCAGTTTTTTTTTAATCAATCAACTGTAGTCAACCGCACTACAGGCGTTACGTCCCCCTCATTGTGCTTAGGCATTTTGTGAGGGGGAACGACCAGTACCCCGGGATCGAAATTTTCGAGAGCCCGCGCCGGGAATCGAACCCGGGACCGCCGAAACCACAGTCAGTCGCTAAACCGACGACAAGTCGTACACTTCATGATTTGTGTTCGACAAAAGCGTTGTACATTGTTTATTTAATTTATAATGATATTTTTCTGACAGTCGGTGTACCATGATAATCGAAATCGCATCACGAGTTGCAGCCAATGACATCACACTATTGCAATAGAATTGGTATTTCTAGCCGAAAAATGTATCGATGATGGTTCACTTTCGAAATCTTAACGCAATAGACAGCGGAACAAGTCGAAAATCGCCACCTGGTCAATTAAAAGCCCCACTGACTACAATTGAATCCTTAAAGGTATGGTACCACAAGCTGTGACGCAAGTCGCCCATACTTTGACGAGAGACGCAGAAGCGAACTCTTAATAGCGCTTTCTACAGCTAATTCCTCAAAGGACAAGGAGGCCGCGATTGTCCACCGGTGCCTTTGGACCGATCGAATTAGCGTCGCCATGGTTCCGCCATGGTTCCGCCAGACTAGATCCCGTACACATGTACGACACACGCTTAAGAACATAATGGAATTCGACAATCCTTCATGTCTTTGTCGTCTTTTCCGCCCCGCTCGCAGACAATACACTGGCGGTGGTCATACATTCTCCGGAGACCCTTTGCACACCCTCCTCAATGACAACAACGAAGTACACATCCGATCGATCGAATTCATACTGAAAGTGAAAATGATGAGAAGTTATTACTACTAGGGTATATGACCCTAAAAAGTTTCAGCAGAAAATATTATATTGAACTATTTACGTATTTCACAATTAAAATCCAATTGATATTTATCCTCACATATTTCAATACATTTTTTGTATGTTGAAGTCAAGCAAAAGTTGACTTCGTGGATCGAGCAAAATTTAAAGGATGTTTCTGAATACAATGTTGGGAGCATGAGTCACGCCGAAAGCCCAAATAATATACCGTCTTTTCGCGTCCATTACCCGCCACCTAAACACTGAAATCCCATCATTGACCGCACCTCTCTATAAACCGC
>JAQGBY010001471.1:0-29129 GCA_034698785.1 Mycogona germanica | reverse complement strand
CGAACTCGTTTTTATAATAATAAAGTAAAATATTATTATATATAATTATTATAATAAATATTATAATTTTAATTAAATAAATAGTAAAATATTATTATAAAAACGAGTTCACCACTCGGTTCGTCTTTCATTCGGTGCTGTCCCGAATTCACCCTTTCTCGATTATACTGTACGTTTATGTTATTGTTTTGTACTCGTATATTCAAAATTGACAACTGGCATTTGTTTCTTTTTCTTAGGACTCTTCAGAAAATAATGAACTAATAGCTTTTATTCTATTCGAGACACACGGGCTCGAATAAACGAGAGCCGACGCCGGCGATTATTAAATAAATTATATTCAAAATTAATAATGCCATACGATTAGCAATTTAGGGATTGCTTGAAATAAATAGTTTTGACCAAAGTACACGCTCATTTCATATCGCACAAATCTTTCAGTGGGTGTAAAACAACAGACGTACCCTAGGAATTTGGCCCCCGAAGGTCCCATCTCTAGAATGCGGCTGGCACACGCCTCACCCTCCATCAACGGTGGTGGGTGACTCAGCTTCTCCTTCTTCAGGTAGCGGCAGGTGATGCGCATGGGCATAGCAGCTTTGCGCGGAGGAATGATGACCCTCACTCCTGAGTGACGGCAGCCTCGCATGGCGCCGCCTCGCGCATCTACCATGAAGCTCACCAAGAACCTACCAAGTACAAAGCCTTTTATAAGTATGGGCGTCGCGTGGTACGGTGGCATATTTAATACACAAATTGCTAGGCAATAGCAGGATATATGCGGGATGTGAACATGGAATGAAATGTGACTGGACACTGGATTACTTGTTCATGTTTACACCACATCCGGGTTACGATGCACATGAAACACATGGGGAGAGGGACATCTGAATTTTGATATACAATTTTGAATAAGCCCATTTGCAAAGTCCCAACTTCAATTACTGAAACAATTATTTAGTGAAATGTATATATTTTTCCAATCAACTGTAGTCAACCACACTACAGGCGTTCTGTACCCCTCGTGGTGCTTAGGCACTATGCGAGGGACGATTACATTTAAGTATTATTTATTAAAATCAATATTAATTATAACTTTTCAGAATCTGAAATCAAACTATTTCGATTAAAACAAATAATGGTTTTAACATTCCCTGGTAACTAGTGTTTACGGATAGAACAAGAAAAACAACAGAACACAACACAAGGAACATACTTCTAAGGTTGATTAATATTAACAATGACAGTACCAGCAATATTTTTGTATTGTATACAATTAGTAAAAAAAATTAACTTCAGTTGGGCGCCGGTTTGCAATAAATAATTATGGGTACCTAAAAATCATAAATGGTAGTACAACTACGCTGCTTATACTTAAGAATAATGTAAAGCAAAATCCAAATTTCGACACAAGAATATCAATCAGAATTCGTCATACCGATACATTAGAAAGAATGCAAATTCCACTACATACTTCACAACTCTCTCAGGCTTCATGTAAACCGGATCAAAGTGCACCAACTGTTTCATGACCAGTTCCTCGTCCTGATCATTAATGGAGGAAATCTCGGGATATTCGGCAATGACTTCCATATTGACGCGGAAATATGAACTACACCAGCAAGCGCAACTCTGCCTCAAAAAAGACCCTCTCCAAATAAAGAAATTCTCAAAACGTGGCTGCACAATTAAAGGCGTCGAGCCCACCGCACAACGGCATATAGATCCTCTGACACATTCGCGAGGATACAAATATAGTCCAAGAAGTGTGTTTTGCGGTAACTCTCGACTGTTTAGTTGCAGTTTGGCAATTTGCCAAACGGAGTTGTGGAGCAGACAGACCCGTTATATTTTGGGACTCAGGGAGACCACATACAATGTGGCGTCTCAAATGGATCTAGGTTTTGTTAGCCTTCGGTTGAATCGTAAGACCTGTCTTGAGAAACAACAATTCGTTCGGGCTTTTTGGTGTGTGAGAAAAAGTGCTACGGTCTAAGTGGCCCTCCAGTGACATATTTACAAGTACTACTGCCACGGAAAAATGAGGAATTCCGGATAAACTGAACATTAACTTGGTCAAAGGTATTTACAAAATGTTATTTCCGCTTGCTCTTGTATTGGCATAAACATTAATGCTCTCTTCTTGTGAATGTTGGATTTACTTGAGAATTTATTTAGGAAATCATTACTTTATTAATTGTCCATTTTAGCTCTAGCAAGTAAGCTGATGTAAGTAATAGTTTTTAACTGCCTTGTCTGCATTACAATATTGCTGATAGTGTCATATAAAAAAACAGCAGGATATGTGCATTTTGAATTACGAATTAAGGTGGCAAATTTCAATGCTAAAAATTTAGGATAACGTCTCACATAAACACAAATTTTAATGAGCGCACCAATTTGAATTCAAAATGCACATTAAGCAAAACCGATATAACGATGTAATATAATCCCATTACCAAATTCAAGCCATCAAGTTGGAAACCAAAATCAATTTCATTTCTCATGGGTTGAAATGAACCTTTTGGATTCTTTAATTTTTAAAGCTCCCCGGAAAGCTTAAGTTTTAATTCACACGATCTTCTATAATTTTTCAACAATGACTCTTCCAATTACTGATCTCCTTTAAAAGTCCTTTTGCAATATATATTCCATTATATACCAAAAGTTTCAGTTTGAATATACTAAAGAGATGTGAGAATAATTTTAAATGGCATTTGAATATGGTAAGGACAAAGGCATATCAAGAGCACGTACTGCAAGGTATAGACCCAAGTTTAGCTAGAAACCCTGCATGTGCATGTCTCGACGACTTGAAAAAATCGTCACAGCCTTGAAAACACACACAAATCAACTAGAACACCCAAGTACACACTTAAAACAGTCAGTGAGGGTTCCTTTTCGGCAATGCAGCTACGGATTCGTTAGTACGCTTGCACGCACGGCAAAACAACATGCACTAAATGCACAGAACAGAAACACTTATGTTCTTCACGTTGTGCTTACGGCTTGAGCGAAATTTAGTTCCAATGATCATGTAGTATCTCTTTATACAGATAATGAACTACCTTTACACAAATTTAAATTGTACAAATACAGTTATTAAAAAACTATCATCTAGTGCAAAATGTCCACACTTACGTTTTCCATTTCAACTTGCTACATCCAGTAAGAGATCATGCAAAATTGGGATATGGCGTGTAGGGGAGAAAAAAGAACAAAGGTTCACAAGTTAGTTCATGTTAGAACACTGATAATGTTTATCGAGCACTCTAGTCCCATATTGATGGTTGACAATCCGGTCGTCGAAAAAACGCACACAAACACACATTTGAATGCGACCAAGAGAATCGTGCCGAGACATTCGGTGGCTTGCTAGATTAAATAAACACAGCAAATGTTAGTAGGTCTAAACAGTATTCGCCAGACCTGAAAGTTTATCGTCAAATCTTGCCGATGCAGTAACTATTGAGACCTAAAATTAAAACTCTTTCACCAAACCAAGGGTATATTAAGATGACTGGCACGAGCTCATGGCGAAACAATAACTAAAATTATCAGATCAAGTTTAGGGTTAACATAAAGCCAATGTAATGTAATGTTTGTAACCACCACAATTTCGGTTTTCCTTATCTACAGACACACAACAACAAAGATTGGCAAATGACAATGCATTAAATGGTTCGTTTCAAAATGAAGCAAAAGCATGATACGCTTTTGAATACTGCATTCATATAACAGTGTGCGATTGTCTCAACAATGCGCTATTAGTAATCGGGCTGAAGAAAGCCTACAGTAAGCATTATTACATTTCATTTTTTTTAAATCCTCATTCAAATTAATGTGAGTTTTAAAGGATTCTTGTAAAATAAGACAAAGGGTAGTCTCGCATCAAAACATGAACAAAACAATAGCTCCAGAAATCTATCATTCTATTTTGAAACTACTTAAATGTGAACTCTGGTTTTCTTTACAAAACCCATACTAATTAACAATTAAACCAATATATTTTCGAACCTTCTTCGGCACATTCCCAGGACAGGTAGGAATAATTCCTCACCACAGCTTAAGATTAGAATTCTGGACATTCCAAATAAATAAAATCATTGATCAAGTACTAAATGGGGAAGGGGAATAAATGCTTAAGAGATAAAATTCAGATTTAACAATTCTACAATAAAAAGAATATGACTTACACAAATGTGTTAGTAATATTAAGATACACCAGTTGTTCTTTTTTAAGCAAACTAAGTATGTGCCACAGGAATAAGGAAAATTCTTTTATATGTGTTGAATTAATTAATTTGCACTGTATTGTACCGAAAGTTCAAAATAATTAACTTGTCGACAAATGTAATAAGTGCCACGGCCATGCTACTATGTAACTATTGTTACCTAACAAATTATCTAACAAATTATCTAAAATTATCTATTGTGTATAATGTATTGTACTGAATAGGAACTATTACAATATTAATCTCATTAGTTATTAAAACGAATTACGCAGACAGTTGTGCGCTTGATATTAGACACTATCTAAACCATTTTTAAGTATTTAATGCTGACTTTCTCATGCTTTATCTCAGTTCAAATTTCAACAAAAGTTAATTAACTTGATGCCCTAAAATCTGTACCACAGTGTTACACTGCATTCAACAAAAAGAAATTTATCCTCAAGGCAATATTTACAGAAGAGACAGTTATCCATTTCTTTAACTACGTAATAACTGCGGTTAATAAGCACCTCATTGCCGGATAATCTTAGTGTTACTGTGTTTCGCATGCGCGATGTGAATGTCGGGTAAAATGAAATGCCAGTAGAGAAAAAGCACAAATAAAAACAGAAGACAAGATGTGGAAACAGGAAGACAAGAATGTGTTGGTATCAAGGAAGACAGAGCGTAAAATATAAAGAAAAAAGAAAATGGCGACAAATGAGAACCAAGCGTGCATGTACATTTTGCCTTGCTAAAAAGAAGGTACGGTACATATCTAAAGCGTGAGAGCCCTCTGAGGTAGCAATTGTGTGACGATCCGATGTTGATGTAACCGAAATGGCTTGACTTATTGCAGGTGATATTTGATCAAGCCTCTGGTCACTCGCCCACAGAAGAGGAGATGGGTTTTGGCTGCAAGGTGCAGACTCATGATTGACGCCACCAAGAAATCGGATCTCCGTTATATATACATATGCAGTACCAGGTCATATGTGAATACCCTCAACAAACTACTAGTCTGGCCAAATTTTGAAAATGTACGCGATCTTTATTTTTTATTATTCATTTTATTTTCACTTGAAAAATTGATATTTCTTCTATGTCAAAGTTTTATTTATTGAAAAGTTCAAATATATATGTTTTTATTATCACATATAACGCCGTTACCGCATGTAATGAAAGAGAAATAAAAGAAGCAATAAAAAGTGCAACTAACTTTTAAACGACTTGTGATAGTCTCTAACATATTTTTGAAAATTAAATGAATAAATAATAGTTAAGTGACATGCAGTAACTAACTAAACGATTGATTGTATATATTTAATGTTTAGACTAAATAAAACATGTTTTAATATTTTTTACGTTTTACTTACTACATGGATGTAAGCTATGAAGCAATCCTAAAATGTGGTGTAACTGAGGTTAAAGGTTAAGTTAATTTGGTTACCATCTACGGATAAATTTATTTTCGCAGTAATCACTAATAATGCACTTGACGAAATGCTTTAATATAGAAATTAGGCTATTAAGCAGAAAGAAAGAAAAGCCGATTGATTATTGGAGTAGAAACACAGAAGGCAACTAAAATGAACAAATTTAGCACATAATTAATGAGAACTGTTAATATAGAAGATTACACTAATGATAACTATGAACATTTAAGGCCTACGAAATTTTTGTCGAAAAAAGAAAAGGCATTGAATAAAATGATTAGAACTCAAAATATTGTCGTGAATCGATTTATATATACAAATACACAAGAAAATAAATAAATCCCCATTAACATTCCCGATCAGTAAAAAAAAGTCGCTAGTTGATTTTACCAATAATGATTGAAGAAGCGCTGGAGAAGCGTCGGACTGTGCAACTAGTAATGATTTCAGTAACACTAAATTGATCAGAGCTTAAAAGAGTTACCAGTTATCACATAATTTGGGGATTATGAAATAATTGTGTCACCAATTAAATCAGTACATTAAAACTTTCAATCCGATTAAAACCACAATTATGAGAATTTGATTGCAAACACCAAAATGGTCCTGTTGTTTAACCTCAACTTTCAACTATGAATAGATAGAGGGTCTAACTAAATCTAGCCAATACTTTAAAGCACACACATAAACGATAAGAGCTCCCAACCGAAGATTCAACTAGTTTTGTTTGAACATATTTTATATGTTTATTAACAACTGCCAATTATTTTCCTGCTACTTCTTCCATCATTGTAAAATAAGAAATAGACTTTGATCGAAAAAATATAGCCTAATAAAAATTAAATAGCTCTATTTTTAATATCAACAGTTTCAAAATAATTCAAAATATTTATGAAATGAAAATATTTTAGCGCTTTTCATAAAAAAAGTTAATTATGAATCTTATGGCACTTTTCCAACTTTAATTACAGTGTTCTTAATTCTTAAAGGTTCTACTATAATTGCTATAACAAGTTAATTATACCAGTCACACCTTCTTCAATCAGCTTTTAAATTTATCCCAGACATACAATTAAAGACGTTTTTCAGATTTACTCCAACTTGGAAAAAAACTAGTCGACAAATCGTTAACGATCGGTGGAAGGTCAATTATTTATTTGTTCGTAAGATTTATCAAACCGTAACGATTTTTAAAAAAATAATATCGACTAATCAGTTTCCAAGTTGTACACATTGACAAACTTCTAATATCACTCGTCGATGGAGTTTGCCAACGACCTACGGACAACGTTTCTCCTGCAAACAAATTCACGGAAGCCTTAAAAGAAAGACGAGCAACTCCGATTAGAATTAAAAGGTAAATAGCTGGACACGTACCCAGCATGGATTGGCGACCTCGAAATATCAATGTTGTCGGGAGCGTAATTTCCGGTGAATTGCGCGTACCCTTGAACTGGTATATGCTGCGGAGACAGCTGATCCTCCTCGGCCGTTGGTGGTGCTACATTCGATTAAGTTTGGTTGTTATTATTAGAAAACAACATCTTTATTTTAACAACAGACACGTTTATCGCACGGAAGAATGTCCCGAATCTAGGAACACTCTTACGCGTGAACACGCAAACCCCCCGCCAATCGGGGGCTGCTTGTGGGTACACATTGTAATTGTAATTATGGCTTGTGTCTTTGAGCAAGTAAAATACTGACCGTTCATTGAATCCTTAATGATTTGAGGTTCGATTCTCTCGTCCCTTGACGGATCGATTGGGCAGGAATCGTCGCCCAAACTCTTCATCTCGTCTACCGTCAGATAGTGGTAAGACTGGTCTCCCAGCATGGTGTCTTCGCCTACTAAAAAAATAATTCGAGAACATTTAGTTGCAAATTAAAAACTGCTCTTTCTTTTACAAATTCAGTGTGATTAATAGGTTACCAAAGTCAGTCAATCGCGTCGCTGGTAGACACGTAAATTTTAATTATTAAAAACAGAATTCTCACAATCAATAATCAAGAAGAAACATAATAAAAATGAAAATGGATTTTTAGAGTTGTCATATTTCGAAAAATCATTTCAAACAATGGCATTGTTGAAGCTAAAAGAAAACAGACTATTCCGATATAACAGAACATTTTATTTAATTTCCCTTCGCTGTAGTCGATGCACTACAGGTTTCTTTGTACCCTCTTGATGATTAGGCGCTATACGAGGAAAACATACAGTATGTTTACAAATAGTTATTTTAAAACGATAAAAAATTTATCGTTAATTGCAAAATTAGACCCAAATTTATATCAGACAGCATTCGAACACTTGTTCAAAGAAAATCAATTCTCAAGCAGCCATGACCAAGGAAATGCAAGACGCCAAATT
Organism: Mycogona germanica; assembly: GCA_034698785.1. Taxonomy (NCBI): domain Eukaryota; kingdom Metazoa; phylum Arthropoda; class Diplopoda; order Chordeumatida; family Chordeumatidae; genus Mycogona; species Mycogona germanica. The sequence goes on along the minus strand of JAQGBY010001471.1, from coordinate 21,108 downwards.
ACATCACAACACTAATATACATGTATATACAAATTGATCGACAATTTGCTAAAATACAGGTCCAACACGGCACATATAATCAGTCGGAATGTTAACCCGTTGTACTGTTTAAAATCAATTCAGTTTGTTCTGGAATTATACGATCATCTAATGTTCTCCTAGAATTTGAAATATATATAGCAAATGAAACCGTCAAAACAACTGATACCTTTTATCAATAATTATTTTTTAAATTAAAGAAAACCAAATCCGCACGTACGTGCTGCTCATTGCAATATACAGATATTCTGGAATATCACATGCCATATGGAGAGTGCTTCCATTTGCATCGCGTTCAAAAATATGTGCAAGGCAGAAACATTTGCGAAATGCATGCATTTTTATTTTGTAATCATTTTTTTTAAATGGCACATGAGCAAGAAACCCTTGAGCAACGCAAAATGGACATCGTACAAAATAATTGAGAGATGAGCAACTGGCGAACTAAGACCATCAGCTTCGAAGCATGCTTGTGAATTCAATTGTGTACTAGACGCTCTCGACTGCGTGGACGATCTATGGTTTAGCCGGTTCTCTTTCGGATATCACAGCGCAACACAGGCTTATTAATTTTTTTTTAAATTATACTTCTTCAGTGTCGTGAAAAAGCCAACCGTAACAAACATACAAAATAAGAACGAGATACTGAGTCAAAGTACCTGGCGTGTTCGTTTCTTAAATGCAATCAGTTTGACGTTGGATATAAACATATTTGGGGGCAGTAACGTGACTAATGTATTATACTCTACCATTAATATCAATGTTTTAATCTAGAGTGTAAAGTGAAATTTAAACTTTTAGACATGTCTCGTCGAGTAGTCATCGGGATGGGATTTGGCAAGGAATGCTTACGACTGATCCAAAACCCCATTGTATTTTAACTAATTTTTACTATATTTTACACAAAAAACATTTCGTGAGACGTTTCTCGCGCGATGGTCTAGGCGCATCGTAATCTTTATTGAATAGAATTTTGAACAGTATCTATATAAAATAAACATCCTTCCAACTGAAACTCCGGCCAGTCTTTTTATACCTCATTTAAACTCTTAAATACATTTAATGAAAAAAGTCAAAAATATTGTTTATCATTCCAATCTTTCTTTCGGAAAACGAAAATATATCCAGAACAAAATTCATTAACTCCGTAAAGCTGAGGAACTTTCTTCGTATGCAATTTATATTATAAGTTGTGCTTGGTATTTCGTAACGAAAAAATCAATTAGCATTATTTTTAATCATTTTATCATTACGAAATAAAATAATGCGTCGTTTGTAACGATCACCAAATTCAAAACAAAAAAAATCTAAAAAAGTTTGGGTTAATTTCATCCATTTGAATATGCTCTATAGCTCGTTAGTCAGATAGTTGTCCCCGCCCTCCTTACAATAGATTACAATAAGCAGCAGAGATATACGGCAGGTCAGCGGATGAGCAAAACAGCACTAGCAGCAGCAACTCACAGCAAATATTTAGACGACTACTACTGACTAAAATTTAGACGTATAGAGATAGCAATAGAGATATAGAGGGGGGGGAAATAAATGAAAGAATTTTTAGACAGCAGAGACGTATACGGAAGAGATGAAAATATGAAGCATGGACAGCCATTAATTATTAGTGGAGTGAAGACTTACGCGTTAACAGCTTTTGACCTTCGTAATAGGGGAGGTAGACGTGAGTGGCGTGGGTGGGTTTTCCGTAGATGGCAGAGTCCATGTAATCGTCACCTGCACATAATAGCAACGACGCCCAAGTTCAGCTACACAGAGGCATGCCCACATCAAAATCGGAACTAGCGCACCCTACAATATACCCCAATCGATGGTTGGGCCAAGGTGGGCAACGCGGACGCAGGTGAACCAACGACTGAACTCGCTGATGATCGTTTTCGAATTTGGATCTGTGACATGTAGAGTCAATGACTTCATGAAGCTCAAGTGGGCATTTGGTTTGTGGTAGCTCCGGGAATCGATGGTTACAAACACTGGTTATTATATTTTAAACTATATTTGTTCTTTGACGTAACTGAATGCAACAAATGTTAAACTGACCTTTCAACAAAATTTACAAACATAACCAGATTATCTTTGGGGCAGAATCCACCCTTCCTACAACAAAATCGTACTCTTAAGAATTTGAAAATGAAATGAGCTACGGTAATGTTTCAAGAATTTATTTTTTCAGACAGTTTATCGTTCATGACCATTTTGCCGAAAAAGCAAAACGTTGAAAGCTAGATAGATATAGCAGTATAATCCGAAAGTTACAGTAATGGTGGATATTTAAAAATATTTTCTCGTTGACCAAACGCTACACTCAGTCAGTCGCCGAAAAATTTAAAAACATTAAGATTTAGATCGTTTACTTACTGGGCCGCATGTAACGTAATGTAAACGATCTAAATCTTAATGTTTTTAAATTTTTCGGCGACTATGACGGAGTGTAGCGTTTGGTCAACGAGAAAATATTTTCAAATATTCACCATTACTGTAACTTTCGGATTACACCGCTATATCTATCTAGCTTTCAACGTTTTGCTTTTTCGGCAAAATGGTCATTAACTCAACATCCGACTCGGCGTGCTTCGGCACTATTTTACTTTTTTTCATAGTTTATCGTTCTTCCGATTTTCATCCAAATAAATGGTTTTTTTTTAAAATTAAAAGACGTCTGAAAAAGCCCGACTGCGAACAAATGTAGCTTTAAATTTTGTAAGAAACATCCGGTTTTGATGAAATCTTAGTCAATTTCACGGGGCAATAGACTCTATGCTTGGTATGACGGACTCATGCATCTTATTAAATGTAATGGCGTCGTTAATGTTTTAGTTGTTGTTAAAGAGTTGAGGGTTTGCTTGTATTAGCTATAGCATTAATTGGTATTCTGCCAGTAGGTAGAGATGTTGGCGGCGCATCGAAAAACACAAAAAAAAACATTCCGCGAAAATATTGTTCACAAAACTCAAAAGCAATGCTAAAAATTTGTAATAGGAAAATAAAGAAAAGAGAAAGTCTGATTAACTCAAGAGAATAAAGATATCAAAATTGATGTGTTGACGCATTTATGTATTTTGCGCTTATGGCAGAATCGATCAAAAACATCGTTATCTTTCGAAAGCACAATACGGCAATAACTTTAACCAAAACTATTTTGAAAAATAATGCTAGACTAATAGACAAGTGATTGCCATAGCATCATGTGATGGATTGATGGAGGAACTGCGTGTGGCGCTATGGCTGAGTCAACGTCGATCATAGCAATTAAGTAATTTGAAAACACTATCAAATGATATTCGTGTATGACAACCCAATTATTCTGCCTATGACCGACAATATTTTTATTAGGAATACCGTTTTTACTAATGAAAGTGTCATGCATTGGAAATTTTTTCCAGAAAACGAACTGATAATCAAAATGAATTTAAGAATTTGGTGTTGGCTACCATTTCGTATTTTGTGCAGGGATTAAGCGATATCTCAATTTCGCAGTTTCAGACAACGCTGCCATTAATTAAACACAACTGAAACTATAACTAAAATAAAAAATATCTTGAATAGAAGGTTATTTTATGATCCTCATAACAAGGTAAAGAAACACAGGTAATCGTTGGAGAGGTTTAGATTAAATATTAAAAATGCACGAGTATATAAACTAATGAGTAATGTTTTGTATCCCCGAAATTACGAGCAGCCAATATACCTATTTAACCCTTCAACAAGTTGTGTGATTTGTTTGATATACAATGTGCAAGAGAAGAGTGTTGGTATGTATTTGTTTTGAAGTGCAATTTTGTGTGAAATCGAGAACAGAGAATTATTATAAAAGCATAATCATGATAGGTCGTGCCAAAAATCGAATTATTGCAGTGAGCTGTAAATAAAATCATGCCGGGTGCAGAAATAATAAAATTGAAAAATAAATCATATAATCTTGAATTAGTGCATAGAAAGATGAAAGTTTAAGACAAATATGTTGGTGCAATAGAGCATGCTAATCGCAGAAGTTGCCAATTAATGGGTATCATTGTGAAGCAATCCTAGAATTTAAAAATAGCAAATAATTTTTTCTAGTCCATCTTTGAATTAACTTTCTAAAATTTTAGAACAAAAAGGGGGAGATCTCAACCGACGATAAACTACGATTTTAAATAATACGTCATCTATAATTTAATTATTATGAAAATATCAGATTAAAAAGGGGCCAAAATATAATGTGATAAATCTCGAAGTTGCGCGATGTGAACAATATTGATGACCCCTAATTTGACCGGGGAAAAAAGAAATTCAGATAAGCAAATGCGATTCCTACCCCCTTCGTCCTCAGAGTCGCTCATGAACGTCTCCTGCATGGTCTCCGGAGCAACAACCTTGTATTTTTCTTCGGTCGTTGTGGTGATGGTGGTGGTGATTGTCGTCTCTGTCACAATCTTCAGAGTCTCGACCACCGAGATGTAGCCCAAGCGTTGAGCAATAGACAAGGCAGTTTGTCCTTGCTAAAATTGGAAATGTAAAACTTAAAGCATCATCTGCAAAGTTGCAGTGGCAAACATTAACCAATAGTTCCAACAATTGAATATTGATAATTCCATAAAGGAAGCAATAGCCACCAGGAAGCATTATCCGATGCCACCTATCAGGAAACGCTTCATTCAAACGTTGTTAAAAAATTCAGACAACGCGTTGAACGATCACCACCTAGATAATTAATCATCTGTGATGAAGCAGATTTTACCGCATGTATTAATGTAAAAAAAAAGTTTCCCTACAAAGTTCTATGGAGAGCAACCAAAGAAAACTCAAGTCACCCTTTCTATTATAATGTGAGAGGTACGCTGCTTTTTTAAAAATCATAACACAGCCTAAAGCTTGGTAGTACACCACTTACGTTGGTAACTGCATTGGGAGAAGCTCGGTGCTCCAACAGCAAATTAATGATAACCGAGTGACCCTGCTGGGCGGCTTGATGTAACGGTGTGTAGCCGAGCTAGAGAATTAGAATAATTCACATTTAAATTTAATATATTTCGTATGAACAAAGTGTGCCGTGGATAAAACGAGAAAAGCAGCAGACTATAAACGTACAGAAGTGATGGAATTAACGTCCACGCCATGTTGCAGCAAAAACCTGACCATGTTGATTTGGCCGAAATGGCAAGCCACGTGTAGCGGTGTATATCCAGCCTGTAAATTAAGACACGTAAAAAAAATTGTCATTTGCAGTTTTCAGTTTTAACATCACAAATAAATTACGTTGGACTAAGCAAAAGGCTTCGAACGAAAGTTTATTAGCGGAATTCGATGAGACACTTTACCTTGGTCTTGGTGTCAGTTTCCACTTCACTTTTAACAAGGATTGCAGCGACGTTTACTCTATCCTCTTGGGCACAGAGATGAAGTGGGGTCAGCCCATTCTATGTTTTAACAAATCCAATTATGCATAATGCGTGACCAACAATTTTTCTTAAAAATAATTATATTTGAAATAAAAATTATATAAATGTAACCTTGGCTTTCGAGTTGGGATCAGCGTGATGCTCCAATAGCAGCGTGCTCATGTCAGTGTGACCCTCTTGTGCGGCCAGATGCAGGGGAGTGAAGCCGGCCTAAAAAGTAAGATTATACGTTCGATTAGCATATTTATAAGCACTCGAATAGCAATTTGGTGTGGGCAAATATGTTCCAACTGCAAGCATATTTCTGAAACCGCGCGATTGTACCTTTGATTCGGAGCTGGCTTTGGCACCATACTCCAAAAGAGTGGTGGCGATGTCCATCTGATTCTTCTTGGCGGCAATGTGCAACGGCGAGTAACCGTTCTTGGCAGTGGCATGGGGTGACGCACCTTTGTCCAGCAACAGCAGGGCCACGTTCTGGTGATCATAATGGGCAGCAACGTGCAACGGAGTCACACCATTCTTCGAAATGAAACAATTCAAATTATTGTACATACTTTTCGGTGCTGCACTGCATGCATATTAAATGGGATTTACAAAATAGAATTTCTATTTAGAAAACTGTTTAATTTAATTAAACAGTTTAATTTAATTAAACAGTTTTCTTCGAAACTATTCACTTTTTCATTTTTCTAGCAAAAATGTTAAGAAAATTAAAAAGTAAATTCGGGTATATCAGTTTTCTTCGAAACTATTCACTTTTTCATTTTTCTAGCAAAAATGTTAAGAAAATTAAAAAGTAAATTCGAGTATATTAAAGAAAATCACACAATTTCAATTTACTACATGCGAATTTTAACTATTCTACAATATAGCAACAAGAAAAATTATAGAAATTTACATACCTTTCCTTGGGCGTCCACCGGTGCCTCTCGCTGAAGCAAAAGTCTCGCCACCTTCATGTTCCCGTACTTCGCCGCCAGATGGAGCGGGGTGAACCCTTTCTGTTGATGAAATGGTGAAAAAAAGTATCAGGTCATCTAGCAAATTACTTTTAAAAAGGCGATTATCACATTTATAATCAAGCGCCAAGAGCACAGCCTAGAGGTTACCTTGGTGGTGGACGTGAGCGAGGCTCCTTGCTCGAGCAGAACGGATGCCACATCATCTTGTTCCTCCTTGGAGGCGATGTGCAGGGCAGTGTACATGTCCTTGGTAGTTGCGTCCACGTCGGCGCCGTGTTGAAGTAAGAGGGCAACGATGTCAGAGTTCCCCAGGCGGGCCGCGATGTGCAGCGGTGTCTGTTGCTCCTGTTCGTAGGAAAAAAGATTGACCCGTTAAAAAGGAAATATGCACAAGTATAATGGATTTGGGCACAACGAAAGATTCAAATCGAAACTAATAATTTATTGTTTAATGCATTTATTGCAAAGTTGACATCAAATAATCAAATAAAAGCAAATTCGATATTAAATGAATGTGGAAGAATGATTGGCTTACCCTCGCTCGGGCATCAACGTGCGCGCCGTTCCGTAACAGAATACGGATGATGTCGATCTGGTTGGCACGTGCTGCCAGATGCAGGGGAGTTTCGCCACGGACGGTGGGCACGTCGGGGTTGCTGCCGTGTTGGATGAGGTAAATGACGATGTTCATGCAACCCATGAATGAGGCCACGTGCAACGGTGTCAGCCCAGACTAGAGGAAGACAAGTAATTTGCGAAGTCAGTAACACATATACGTACATGCATTGCAAATTTTTATCAGTGTGACGACAGTGAACTCGAAATGGGTAATTTTATCCATTCCAGGGGGGAAAAAATTTTGACCACGGAATGCTTCCTACAGTTCAAAATCTGTTATGGGAAATGCATGGTAATCAGAAATATCATTTTTTTTTCTTCCAATCAACTGTAGTTAACCGCACTACAGGCGTTACGTGCCCCTCATGGTGCTTAGGCACTATGCTAGGGGCACGACCAGTACCCCGGGATCGAAATTTTCGAGAACCCGCGGCGGGAATTGAACCCGGGACCGCCGAGCCAGTCAGTCGCTAAACCAACTGGGCTACGACGAGTCGTACTTATTCGTTAATCTACATTAACAAAGTTACCCTTCTTCGTGGGACTGCTTCCTGCATTGGTAAAGCAGTCGCACGTAAGGAAATTTTACCCGTTTATCCCTCTTGTGACTTCGACACTGTATAAGAGGCACATTTTTATCAGAACCCCGGAATCGAATAAACGAGGGCTCGTGCCTGGATTCGAACACGGGACCGCCAAGCCCAGCCAGTATAGCGACCGACTGGGATGCGACGAGTCGTGTAGCTTATAGCGACTTGAACACGTCAAGTCACTCCGAGCACATTAAGACACCGAAATTCATTTTTTCATCACTAACCTCGGTGGTGGCTTCAATGGACGCTCCGTGCTTGAGCAGCAGTTCGACCACCTTGATGCGATTCTTCTTGCAGGCGATGTGCAACGGAGTGAAGCCGTTGAGGGCGCGGGCGTTGGGATCGGCCTTGCGATCGAGCAGCAACTTGGCAACGCGCACGTGACCACAGTGGGCGGCAACGTGCAGCGCTGTCAGATAGTCCATAGTCACGTCGTCGACAGGCGCCTTGTGGTAGAGGATGATGCGGGCGCTGTCTACGTGGTCGCCCTGGGCGGCCATATGCAGAGGAGCCAGACCATTCTGAAAAAGAAAGTTAAAATTTAAATTATTTTTAAAATTTAAATTATTTTGCATGAGGACCAATTTTTCTAATTGTGCAAGGACTTCCTTGCAGAATTAAAAAAATAAGATTTTGTAAATAATGATTAAGAATAAATGTGATGAGTTGAAACTTGTTATTTTTAAATACAATTTTTTTAAAAGGTATTTAAAATGAATTTTTAGCAGCACACAAAACGTTGTATAAAGTCAAAAAAAATTAACATTCACAATTTTGAGAATTACTATTAACAAGTACTCCACGAAGAAACTAAATTCATTGTTACCTTGGTTTTGGCAGTCATGAAAGCTCCTTTATCGGACAACAATTCGACAACCTGGTCGTGACCACTTCTGGCAGCGCAGTGCAATGGTGTCAGGCCATCCTTTTGGGAAATAAATAAAAGTTAAAAGCGTTCAACAAATTATGTCAACAGAAGGCCTGCCCAATATAATTGGAAGCGTGTTTGGCTTACTCTAGTCTTGGCATCAATATTGGCTTTCTTCTCCAACAGGAGAGTGACCATGTTGGTTTTGCCCCATTTTGAGGAAACGTGTAACGGTGTAATGTTATGCTGAAATAATGATTGGTGTGAATTAAATTAGTAAGGCGTTGTTTGCAAACCACATAAACTGCACGAATGCCAGTACACTTTCGCATTGACATAGACATTTCTTGTTCCAAAAAACATGATGACTAATCAGTAAAATTGTTCTAATCAAGTAACAATTAACGTTTCATCAGTAAATATATCAAATAACGATAGCATCAATATTGTTTCATCAGTAGTATTGCGATACTCAATTAACAAAAAAAATACATTTAGTCGATTTTTATTTTATAGCAGCCAATAAAACTTTTAATAAAATGAATTAGTTGGCAAGATAGTCAAACAACTTCACGAAAAATATCAAGACTTACCTTGGCAGTATAATTGACATCAGCTCCCCTATCCAAGAGAATAGCGGCAATTCCTTCATTACCATAATGAGCAGCAATGTGCAAAGGCGTGAAACCACTCTATAAAATAAATGATTGAGACTTGCTTTAGATTATTGTCGTAGCTGAGGGAATATTCTATTGAGACTAATCAAATTAAATTTTCAGTTAGAATTCGGCATACTTTAGATGTCACGTCTGGATTGTGATCATTCTGGAGCAACAGAACAGCAGCCTTGCAGTCGTCTTTCTTGGCGGCAATATGCAGCGCCGGCAGCCTCACTTTGCCCCTGGTGTCGTTTTCTAGAAGCACAGCGACGACCTTATCGTGCCCTTGCTGAAGGGCAACCGCTAATGGTGTAAAGCCATCCTGATTTCGAAGATGCGAATGAATCGAAAAATTATTAGATGCAATGAGTTTCGAAATGGGGCTGATAAGAGTTTCCAATTCCCTCATGCCGCCTTCTTCAATATGAACATTCACATTCTTAGCGCTTTTGATATTGATATATTTCAGTATATCAGCGCATTCTAATAAGCAAAATTGCCAAGTCACACATACAAGAAAAAATCTTTCCATATCTAGCACTTTACGGAGTACAAATCAATAGTTCATTTTATTCGGAAGATAGATTGCTTTTACTGATCGAAAGTTCAAACGATTATCGAAAAGTTTCAAATAAGCCATTGAATTTATAATATATAATTAAGACAATGTTTACCTCTGTGGCCAGACTTTGGTTGGCTCCGTGGGCCAACAGGAATCGCACAACGTTGTCATGGTTTTCCTGCGCCGCCATGTAGAGCGGCGTGAAGCCATTTTGCGATTGCACATTGACGGACGCCTCATGCTGAACGAGAATTTTGACAATCTCTTCCTGACCGGCGAGGGAGGCGATGTGTAGGCCGGTGTTTCCTTTCTACACATAGAAAATACAACGTCGTTAAATTGATTCGAGTATTGCTAAAATGAATAAAGTAAACCCGCGACTAAAAACAAGAAATTAGACATTCGCGCATTTTGCTCATTCATTTTCATTTCTTAGCTCTTAATGTAGACAGACGTTGCTGTCGACATAGTCTGCACCTGTACACACTTGTACAGGTTTTGACAATCTCAATATTAATTTAATTTACTTAAAGAAATTTTATATTATTTTAGTAGACTTGAGACTTGTGATCTGAAATGTTCATAAAATGACTAACAAACCTTTGTAGCAGCATCGACATTGGCCCCGCGTTTCAGCAATTCTGTTACCACGTTCACGTGGCCTTCCTTCGAAGCGAGGTGTAAGGCATTTAACCCGTTCTAAAGTTTATCATAGTAATACACGTTAGAATAGATCATTATATAAAAATAACGTATACGCAGTCAGCACAATCAATATTTTAAATATAGGAGGTTACCCATAAATTTTTTGTATCAAAGTTCTAATATTTTAGTCAGTAATTTATATAACACAATGAATTTAATCAAAATATAAAATAGTATCCGACGCATCACGTAAAATGAACTACTCATAAATAAACATTTTTCACCATTTTCACACGAATTATTTCACACAAAAAAATATTGATTGAAAATGTTTAGAACAACTGTACAAAATATAAAAAGAAATACGGGTAATCCCAGTACAAAATATGTTCTTGATAAAGAATTAAGCCATATTGAATAATTTGCTGACAAACTACTTACAGCGTTGCTCGTGTTTATGTCGATGCTTCCTTTCAAGTATTCCAATACTTTCTCAAGATTTCCCGCACGGGCCGCCCGTAGGAAACTGGCATTGCCATCAGTCTGTAAAAAGAAAAATCGAGAAAGGTAAAGAATGTGACGACGAATGCGCATTGGAGTAGAGGTTCCGACAAAAATGTGACGCGGATCGCTATGGCACGGTGAGAAGAACAGCTGTCAATAAAATCAACACATGCAATACGACCATTTTCAGCACAACTTTCACAAGTGCGCTGTGGTTTTGTAATATCCGCGGGGGAGTTCATATTTCAGGAACTAACAACCAATGGTGCGAGTGTGAATGACAATTTCGAACTTGTAAAGTGTGAAAAGTATTCTACTAGATCTTGCACCATAAATTTAAATTAATATTTATATCTGTACAAGGAGCTCCAGATACTTTAAAATAAACCTTTGTGTAAAAATTCACCAACAAGAATTTATGAAACAAACTCGAAAACACGGCTAAAAATAAAATAGCAAGTAGTGCCCGGGACAGCGCCGGACGAAAAAAGAAAACAGTCGGCGACAAACTCTTCTAATAAAATAATAGCATTAAAATGATTTAAAATAATTTCATAAAATATTTACCAAACGATGATCGCAGTTGTGTGCGTGACATCGGTACTGTCTACCTTGGTAAATATTTTATGAAATTTAAAATCAATTTAATTTTCCTCGGGAGATGAGGATGTGGGAGGACTCGGTAAGTGTGAAGCGTCATTGTTCTTATTTTTCGTCAATTGCAGTGGTTCTTATTAAATAATATCTATGCTATTATTTCATTTGAAGTGTTTGTCGCCGACTCTGTTCGTCTTTTTTCGTCCGGCGCTGTCCCGGACACAACTTCCTATTTATTATATATATATTCAAGACGACCTATTCTCATTATTTTTGACGATTAAATATGATGGAATTGTATTTGCAACATAATTATTGTATGAAATACTTAAGTCAGCATCGTCAGCTGTACATAGTCTTTTGACGGCTAGATACCCATTTAAACCCTGTCGTTAACAATAGAGATACATATAAACGCATCCCAACTCCTAAAAACAATAGGAGCTTTTGGCATTTCTGGTCAGCCAATACTTGAAATGTAATAAAATGTACATAAATCGCGAATAATCCAAAATGCACGCAAAAATCCCCAAAAAACAACTTCCCTGCAACAAAAAATGGTGAGAAGAACACCACGAAAGACAGAGGGCCCCGTCTCGACTTAGTAATTTACTAGCATTTTCAATTGATGTGGCCGGGCAGAAAATAAAATAATTAATGACGCCACCAAATCTCGATTGCAATCCACTTGGAAGTGAAAGCGGGGATATGCCGAAACGGGATCTTCGTGTCATCCGTAGGATTGTCTTAATATTTGCTCAAGCGAAATAAAAACGATTGTGTCAATACTTTGGCTGCTATTTGCCCGTTTTCGCTTGCCGTAGCGTTCATTATATTACAGACCGTATTTGTATGCACCAAAGTGAACAATCAAAAACAAAAAAACGCAACGGTGCAGATGTGCAGTTAATAACGTCAAAATAAATGTTAAATTTTCAATAAAGCGAAAAATGGACAGTCCAATACTCGTTAATCGATTTCATAATATGCAATTAGAATATTTTACGAGTAAAAAATAAATATTCTGACCACATTTGCATACAGAGTGGGCACATAAAAGGCTTATGTAGGGATGCTGCGTTCTTTAAACAGATTCCATTGAAATTTAAAACATATGTTGGCTCTCTTAGTCTCCTCGTGAATTGCCCTCTTTTAAGTGCATCGCTATATCGCCATTATTTGTATTGTAATTTTTCTTATCCCAAATTGAGCTAGCCAAACGAAACACGATAGTTTTTATGCAAAATAAAAACATTTCGGTTCGAATACATTTTTGAAATAATATTCTACTACAGGTTAAGACACAAATTATATTTCCTTCTTCTTATAGACACTGTAAGGGAATTCCTATAGTGTGTAACATAATAGGAGATTCTTTGCCCCTCGAAGTGGTCAAGCACTTGTTGGAGGAGCAGGTTTTTACCAATACACACGATCGAACACACGAGAGCCTGAGTCCAGAATCAAACCCTAGACGGACAAGCCACGAGTCGGTCGAAATGCCAACTGAAAAGTGATAAGTCATACTGTTTGGTGAAGTCTCAACATGTGAGCCAAATTTCAATGGGACCGATTAAAGATAATTAAATGTTACAAAAAAAAAATTTCCTTTCCTTGCATTGTATTGTTATTGTGACTAACTGTGGCTCGGCGGTCCCGGGTTCAATTCCCGGTGCGGGCTTTCGATAATTTCGATCCCGGAGTACTGGTGTGAAAATGTGCCCCTCGCATAGTGCCTAAGCACCCCGTTATTGTTGCGACTACAGTGATGGGACATTTTAAAAATGATAAACACTTCTAACATGATAATAACCGTAATGTACTTTGAAAGTAATCGCACTTCATAATAGGTATTGCAAATGCATCGAAAATAGTCATATTAATGATGATTCAATTGTCAGCATTTTTAAATCCTTCTGAATGAATGTAACAATGCATTAAAATTTGGTACTGCAAAGCGCAAGATTTGTTACGCGTCTCGATTACAGAAATATTCTCCACAACAGGACAGTAGGGTCTAATGAGTCCGGTCTCTAGAAATGGCAATAAATAAGGTGTATCGTATGCGTAACCGTTGTTGACAGTTGTCACGAGTAATAATTCAAAACCGACGCAAAGCTATAATAAATCGGCAATAAAACCCAACAGGAAAATATGTAGCGCCGCGCGTTGGCGCATAAGCTTGAGGATTATGGCGGCTCGTCATTAAAATATATTTCTACTTGTTGGTACGCGCTCCTTGTTTTTTAAAAGTACGAGTAAATATGAACAATCGAATAGCTAAGGTCGAGTCATCGGGCATTACTTATCTCTTCGAGAAGCCAGTGCGAAAATGTGAATGTAACTCATACAGACAAGGGTGAATGAATGGATAATATTTTAAAGGAAAACAATGATATCGATAAAAAAATTAATACATTCGAGCATCTAACCATGAGCAGACAATTCTTTAAACGGCAAGACTTTTCATTCAAGATATGGTTAAATACTATCTTGTAGCGTCCTCTGTTCCCTAAAGATGACTGAGCAGTCGCAAGCTAGTGATTTTTGTTTTGTTTTTTTGTATTCGATCATTAATAATGATTATGGCAAATTAATGTGTCGCTTACTATCGGACTTTTTCAACTACCTCAAATAACATCTACAAATATATCGCAATATGTATCCGTTCGTGAGTATGCATCGCAAAAAGTAGGTTTATCACGAGCCGCCTCTGCTTATATAATAAAAAAACACATACACACAACCCTCTAGGCCCCCTACAGCAGGCAAACGGAGGCAAATCCATAGCCGCAGCCATGCACGCACTGGCCAAGGCAAACAATCGAACGGGGTTGCATGTATATGGTCTCTAAGTCACATACGCACATCTGACATGATGGACGACAGCCATTAGGATGGACGTAGTGCAACCCCCTCACGTTTCTATTAAGTGGCACACGTCGCCATGCAGGAGGAGACACGTGACCAACGCGCGACCAAGCGAGGGGAAGGAACAGTGTGCTTCCACAGTGACAATGGTTTGAGCCCGCGTAGGCAAATTCAAAATGCTCCCAAAATAGACTAACAAGATGATCATAAGCAGAAATCGATAGCTTAATAATTACCAAGTACGCTCTGTAAGATTTTGGATAAACCGCTGGCAATATCTGCATGTGGCAAAATGCTCACTCATGAATACCCTAATCTTATCCACATCCTCCCAAAACAGTTTACAGTTTAGCCACAAATTGGGTTGCCTATGGAATTGGTCCAGCGTGAAACTTCTTGAGCATAGCATTCGATGGAACAAACAGGAGGTGACCAGTGAAATATAATGATTCATGGTAAATCAATCTTTTGGTAATTGCTGCCAATAAAATTGATAAACGATTATATTGCTATTCGTTTTTAGCACTTATCTCTCAAATTTTTAATGTTTCGAAACTAGGCTGCATTTACAAAAATGCGCGTTAATGCGCGTTAAAAACTAACTAATGACAAATTTGTCTTGACCCTAGTACCACATACTTTGATTAATTAACATTACACAGAACTTATACTATTCTACGCCAGCCAAAAAATGTAATTCAGGATTGTATTGATTTGACTAATGAAAAATTCAGGAACTGTTTACAAAATATACAGTTGGTTCTTTTGCCATACTCGGTAAAGTAGATAGGATGACGTCGTATCTAAGTGACCATCAGAAGCTCCAGCTAACCCAATTTACAACACGTGTCAATCAATATTTCGTCTATGTCCGACTAGTGCCTATTTATTTCCATCAAGCCTGAAACTTCCTTACAAGCCGACCCCGACAATCGAATTGCGTACCGAACGAAACAGTCGACGAAAATTGGCTGGGAGAGCCGTGACGGGGGCAGTAACGAATAATATCAGATAAAATAAATAATGGAAGAGCTGGTGGTTAGTGAAAAATTGCGACGCAGAAAAGCAACATGGCGGCCACATTCTGCCGGCGCACGGCAGCCATTTTGAAAGCCGCATTGTGGTGCAGCGAACGCGGATCGCGGAAGAAGGTGGAGGATGAAAAGGGGCTAGTCGCAATGCGCGTTCGGTTAGCAGCGCATACAAATAGAAAAATAACGCGAAAGCAATCAAACGGAAACGAACCTCGACCTGGCTCGTCACAAACCAACGTACGAAAGAAGATTCCATCGCATAAAATCGCCAGACACTGATATTATCGTTCACCACATTAAAACTCAAATTGAATGACGATAAACGTTCGTCAAGTCTGGCTACCGGCGATATCGGAAAGCCCGATGACACGTCTACGACAACAAACCAGCCCGCCTTCGATCAATACAACGCCAACCTAGTTCCTTGTATCTAGGGGCGACCTCAACACACACATGGGACGAGTTTAATTAAAAAGGAACATTTGAATTCTGCCCCCCCCCCCACGATAGGAATTCTGAACCCGGAAACCCTAAACAAAAATATGGATCGTAATCCAGTTTGATGTTTCGTTAACATTTATTTTCTTCAGCGACAGATTCTCTCTGCACAAAGCCACAAAATAAACCCACATTTTTTAATGGGTAGCAGCCACCCCTATGTACACAGGAAGACAAATAGAATTCTTGAGGCGACAGAACGGAAGGAGTATTATTGTGTAAAAAAATATATCGCCATCCATCTTTGTTGCAGAATCGATCCTGCGATCCCTTGTACTGAGAAGGAAAAAGCGAATGTGTGCAGTAACGAAGCTCCCCCCCCCCCGAGAAAAAATCAGGGACCAGCTACGCCCTCGCCAGAGAATAGAGACGCGAGTGTTCAGTTCGAAAGCCCGCCTACGATAAACCAAGGGGCAGCTAATGCAGGAGCACACTGGTGCAACCTGCTCGTTCCATCCATTCATTCGACCGCCTCAATAAAAATAAAAACGATTGTAGTGGACACGCTAAAGGTGACTAAATAGAACTACTGTTCGAGCCAGCCTGGTGGAACCAGGACAGAAAAATCTTACCTGTTCTCCACCAGTCACCATTGTCGGTGGCGAATAAAACTGGAATCGTGGAAAATCCGCCGCGGACGACTAACCACAGGAAAAATAGAACGACCTCACAGTTTTTCAGCGTTCTCTGTCGAGAGAGAGATTATGAGAGCGCGGCAACCCCACCCGTGATACCGCGGCACGGACGAGAGACTGTACGTGTATTATTCCGGCGGCCCTCCGCCAATCCCCGGTCAGATTTTTCCGGTCCACACACACACAGGCCCACCACGCACATATAGATACTGGAGGAGTAGGCGGCGTAGCGAAAAACACGCAGTCACATATACCGTATACACACACCACCTAGTCACCCTCTCATACAATACACTATATATATTTTCTCTTTCCGATTTTTCACCCTCTCTCTCTCACTCTGGTACTCCGCACTCAGCGTACGCATTCCCGCTCCGCACTGCCCGCGTTTCTCGATCGTCTCTCCGCTCGCTCTACCCCCCTCATCGCCAGGCACCCCAGCGCACCGATCGACAATCCAGTTGCCACGCGATGCCGCTAGTGGCGCACGGGGCGGTGGTGTTATCGGCTTGCGGGTAGAAAAGTGTACACCCTCCTACGACCGGAAGCGAACAGATAACCTCAGCTTCCAACACTGTTTTAAAATGAAACGAATATATATTTAATTATTGGTTAAAGAAGTCAGCAGATGAACAATAATGGATTAAGGAATAGGCGATACAGTTCTCGATTGTCACTGAAAAATACTAAGTATGAGCGGCAGTGTTTTTAAAGCGTCATTACGCGACATAAAAGCGTGTAAAAGTTTATTATTTTTATTTATGGAGCCTCGCCAGCTCGTCGTCGATTTTACATGGCTCTGTTTTTGCTCAAACACCGCAGGCCGCGGTTAACCGCTGCCCCGCATGTGTGGATCAAGCTGACCGTAGCGCACATAAACCGTATAGGCACCGGAGTACTGCGGTGAAGCACTCCTATACGGATGCAGTATAAGTGAAGTGTACTGTGTTAATATACTCTGTACTTGGAATTACTGCCATGTAAAATGTATTTCTCATATTTTATTTCAGTTTCTGGCTTGTAAACTGAAAAAATGTGCTTCTGTTGACCACCTTTTGCCAGCAAATTAGGATGCATTGATTTGTTATCCCCCCCCCAAACAACTGTAGTCAACCGCACTACAGGCGTTCTGTACCCCTCTTGGTGCTTAGGTACTATGCGAGAGGCATGTCCAGTACCCCTGGATCGACATTTTCGAGAGCCCACGCCGGGAATCGAACCCGGGACCGCCGAGCCAATGAATGAAATGCTGATAGCAGGGAAATGACATGGGGACATTACATTACATTCTTCACTGATTAATATTGCTGTGCGATGCAAGACATTACAGTCGAAACATGACTGAGACATTCTGAAACTGGTTTGTCAGCCACTTGACAAAGCCGAATTCCATATAAGCCATGGAAAAACGAAGCAGTAGGTGCTAGGAGGATAAAGTATGGCGTCGACAGTTTACGCACGCGGCTTAACGAATTCCGTCGGCAATTAATATTTGATGCGCGTGAGTCACTGGGCGGCTAGCCGGCAGGAGAGGGACTAGAGGGATGGCGACGTAACACTAGGCCTAGGCACAGATGAGAGAAAGAGAGGGAACGCGAACATATAGAAGAGACGGAATATAGAGGTGGGGGAGGGGATCAGGAAGGAATTCGAGAATTGCACTTGTCTAGTCGGGCAACACTGCACCAAGATGCCGTACTTGGTTGTCATGGCAACCCTGTTGAGCCACTGAGCGGAATAGAGTGCTGGATGTAACCTAATAAATCTGAAAACGGAGCACCACTAATTTGTCATTTCGTCCTCCAGAAAAAGCTTCGACATAATTTATTTTACAAAACTTAATAGCGTATTATTACTTCAACGCATATACCATCCAAGAGGAACGATACTTCAGAAATTATTGATATCTCTAACTTTGTAGTCCGCTTCGCCAGCGTCTTACTGTTAACAGGTCGAAAGAAAGAACGCATTGATAAAGTAAAACTCTATTCCGTGGCAATGTTGAGGAGTTAAAGGGTCGCTGTGTAGGTTCAAAATTTAGTGATCGCACTTTTTTGATCGATTTACGCGAGAAAGGGCAGTTACTCCTCAATCCTCACCCAATTTGCGCTCATTGCTGTTCTATACGTTCGTGGATGATGCCATTAGTGCGGAAAAAAGAGGGATGCAGCGAAGTGAAAACATAAGTGGCAATCTCATACATAACACAGAAAAATTGAATTTCTCATCCAGGAAGTAAAACAAAATCTAACTTCTCCAGCACGATGATGTTTTCTATGAAAAACGCATTTAATAATAAAAAAGAAAAGTCAAAAATAAAGACAAGCTTAATGCTTCTTTCCGCTAATGCGCTGGTTTTCTGTGTCAATTTAAGTTTGTTGCCTGCCTCTGTTCGTTTCACGGCCAATAAATAAACAAGACTCACTGACAATGGCATTCGTAATTTGAATATTTTTTAATACACGACGGAAACAACGGCCTGTCTTCGGAGATGTTTTCCTATTTTTACTGATAAAATACATAAAAGTTTCATTAGGAACCCATTCTAATTTCCACATTCTCCATATTGCCATATTCTCGAGTACTTTCACGAGAACACTCATTGGATTACGTTGGTTTATTCATAATCGTGTAATGAACTGGTCTGTTTAATCGAGATCGCTTAAAGCCGTCAAAGGAAGCGCGCGTGAGCGCAGTGATAATGCGATTAGATATAGCAGAAAAGTAGAAATTCGCCAATATAGAAATTCGTCGTACCAAGGGTATGAAACAGTAATTGTAACTGGTGAATTCGGGACAGGCCGAATGAAAAAGACGAACCGATTCGGCATGTCCCGAATTCACCATTTAATATATATATCATCCAGACGTCCTAACTAAATCCCCTCTCATGAGTAGTTGTAACAATTACACCCTCAAAAGAAAAGAATAATCAAAAGGCAATATCAAAAGGCATAATATAATATCAGATAACTACGAGATTAGAAAACAACAAAGCAAAAGGGATTGTCCTTCACAGCGGGCAAAATTAGTTGGCGCTTGAACTACATGTATTTCATATGCGTGAAAATGATGTGCGATTTCAATGGAATAATTATATTTAAACATTCTTTTGTGCTAATTGCGCACATTCTAGGGGTGATCCACAAAGGCGATAAGGTCATATATACATCCTCCCAAAATTAGAGCTGAGGATCAATGCGAAGATAAATGGTAATGAGCTCAAAGAACAACATAAATCCATAACTCATTGCGAAAGTGAAGTGCCGGCGCAATATCCTGCTGAGACTCAGTGTTCATAATCGTAACCAAATCAAGAGTGCTGATCAGACGTTCTCCTTTTTGATAAATCAACGTACATTCAAAAAGCCAGCATGGGTAGGCAGGGATCAACAGCAACGAATTGATTAATCACCACAATTAATGAATGATTTATGAAAGCATTATTCAGGGCAGCGTGAAGAATGCAAAGATTTCGACTGCACAATGATGCCAAATGAAATGACATATCCTGTAAAATTCAGTAAAATGTTCAACCTTTGAAAATCCGTTAAAACAATGTTGAACCAAAACCCGAACCTAATAAAAATTCATTGATTTTGCCTCAGACGCAGTTTTCCTATGTAAACTGATTATGGCATTAATTATAGAAATCTGGTAATATTATACCTATTTCTGTTTGAACGCATAATGCTAACAAATTTCAATAGCTGAATCGGCTAAAGGAATCCTTGTGCGTTGTTAATTCTGAGGCAAATATACCACCGCTTCAGTGCTTAAGACGTCAAATAAGAACTACCAAAATCACCTAATTTTCTGCCTCAAGTCAACAGAAGAACATTTTCACCTTTCGCTTTTGGCAACGCTGTAGTTCATTTTGATGCGTTTTGCCATGTCTCGGCTAGGCGCTAACCTACCCCCTTCTTCCAGAAATCAATGCCGCGTGCTGCCAACACCAATTCCCCACAATCCAGAGGGGGGGATATAGGAGAGAGAGCGACGGGGTGGAATGGGGCATTGGGGTGGCAGCGGCTACAAATCCATGACGCCCGTCGCCATGGCAACCGCCCCACAAATGTCATTAAAGAGAAACAAACTGAACGGGACTGTATAGCAAAAGCGTGTACACGCGCCGGCACTATCTACTACATATTACTCGACGCGTGCAGATCAGTACGGTATGTCGAGTGTGGCGCCACCAGTCACACTAAGCGCATCATACCAAGAGATTCCGTTGAAAAAAAATTCATTTAGCACCCAATATCCTCAAACCAAACATGAAGCTTCCAAAGATGTAAATTACTTTCGAACAAGGCTTATCATTTCTTTTTTATTGTGCTGAAATGTGCAGTGGCAAGACGCCAAGTGGACTTTGGCGCACTCGAGTCATATTTTAATTTTTGATACGCTTCTTTTTTTTAAAACCTTATTTTAAAACCAAAATTTTTCACGACCCAAAAACAAAGTGATATTTTTTAATACACCTTCATGAGCGCGTAGAAAAGGTAAACGAGGTTAACAAAATAAAATAATTAAGGGCGATGCTGGACTCATCCAAAAGAACTGGCGACGAACTTGAGACAATTAAATCGTGAACAGCAAAATTTAATGGATCAGCGTTCCA